>JAAGKR010005355.1:15712-30334 GCA_011419295.1 Clarias macrocephalus | reverse complement strand
GATGACGCTCCAGAGGACAGCATAGTAAAAGCTGGAGAGCAAACAGAGGTATGGTGTAGTGTGTAGGTAAAGTATGACATGCAGTAGACACTACCTTCTTAAAGTATAATAACCAAACTCTGCCATAGTTTTACCTTATTTATTACCATTTCCCAATTTGTAAAACCAAAGCTGATGTTCTGCTGTTTCACAATATCTGACAGCTTCATTACCTAGAACTCATCAGATTCTAATGCTAGTTAATTGATTCAGAGTAACAACCTCTCAGAGAATCTCAGGAGTAAAAACCTAACCATTAGTTGCTCAATTCAAACAAAGTGCTGCTCATGTTTCCATTTAAAGTCCTCTGTGTAGGCTTTATCATTTCAGAGTGGACTGTGCATTAGTATTTCTCATGCTTTAGCATTTCTGATTTCATGTTTCATCAATAAACAGTGTTTATTAACATAACTAATTTCAATACCTTTTTGGTTTTGAGGTCAGTTCCAAGAACTGGCTTTATTATTCAAATCAAATACAACACTTATAACATAATAATAATAATAATAATAATAATAATAATAATAATAATAATAATAATAATAATTCAATAAGCCATTATTTCAAACTGATAGCAGTGTATTTTTAGTTGTATCCAAATTCTTGTTTTTTTGTTCACACTTGATCATAGTTTTTTTTTTTTTTTTTATATATCTAAAAGGTCATTTGATTCCCTGCAGGTAAAGCCGGCTCCTCAGCCCAAAGAAGTGTCACAGCAGGAGGAAGTGGCGTACGCATCTGTGTGTATCAAAGATAACAGTCTGAACAATGGGTAAGAACTAATGCTGGACACAGTGGAAGAGTCGCACTGTAAACCCGATTAAGTTGGCAAAACTCAAAATATTTGAGGTAATCAGTTACATCAATTTTTTTAAGTAATGATGTTTCCAATTTTAAGTAAACAGAACTATAAGTTTTTGAGTTTGTTGAACTTGTGCAAATCAAAAAATTTTTTGCAGACCATCCGGCCCAGGAATCAAACCCAGGCCTTCCACATGGCAGGCGAAACACTTACCATTACGATTACATAAAATATAATTTGTTCAGCTAACTTGAAAAGTGTAATTTCTACAAACTCATAAATGGCAAATGAATGAATACTCAAAAAAGTCTATTAATTTGACCTAATTGCAATTATTTAAGTTAACAGTACTCGGTATGTTTAATTACTTTGAGCATTAGGGTTTACAGTGTGGGTTTACTATTTGCTAGTTCCTTTATCTAGAAAGCAGGGAGATTTTACTGACATTCATTAAAATACTCAGACTCTTTTGGACCGTGCCTGCTTACTTACTAATATTATCTACAGTTATTCTACAGCAAGTCTCCATAGGGGGCATAAAGAGTTTTTTTTTTTTTTTTTTTAAAGCAAAATGTAACGATGTTCACAAAACCACATCTGCATGTTTGCAATTTCTTTGTAAACACACACACACACACACACACACACACACACACACACACACACACACACACACACACACAGGGTCATCTTGATGAAACATTTTGAAAGAAATTTTGCTAAAAAGTATCCCTATGTATTTTCTTATGTATGAAGACTTTTGGGACACTGTAGAATTAATATTGTTTGGAGTAAACGCAGTTCACACTTGCTAATCACCACATGGTTGACAGCTAGCAAACCCAGTTTTGCAGTTCTCTGTTCTGCCTCAAATTTCAAATTCATTTCAAGGTTATTGCATCTTCAAGTTCCGTCTCATCTCCATCCTAAGTTTTTCTCTTTTATTTTTGTTGAAAAAACCCTGTTCAGTGTGATGTCTAGCAGTAAGAGAATTTTAAGCTACGTGGCTCCTAAACGGGTTTGTGTGTGATTGCAGGCATGTCCACACTGAGCAGGAGAATGTGGACATATCTGTGATCTACAGCGATGTGGTGTGTAATCAATGAAATGATTACACCTCTCCAGTCATATATTTACCGGCCGCTTCAAAGGGAAATAAATGCTTTCAGCTATGTGACCAATGTTTGCTACTAGAACATAGTGTCCTTAATGCACATCGACGACACCTGCTGGTAAAAGGGATGTTTTACACACATACACACCCCACACACACACCTGTTGATCAATATAATGTAATTCTGACATATGAATAATTGTTTGTAAATGCTCTGCTTTGGCTCTTTTGTCTTTCTACACTTACCGCTACTCACCTTATTGCTGCAGTAGATAATCTCATCTAGACACCATCGTTTTTATCTATCTGTTGTTGTAATTAATTTCAGGGTTCAGATTTACAAGATGATCATACAGAAGCATGTCATACTAACACACATATTACTATGTGCCTTTTCTCTGTAATGATTTATATTGTCACATACAGTGAGACCCAGAAAAGGATCTCAGTTCAATTAAATTCTCCTTGTATAGCATTTTAACAAGTCTGTGTATATTTTTAACATTTATATTCCATTTCATTTAAGGCATTTGATGAATACCCTTATCCAGAGTGATTTATATTTCATATCTGATTAAACATATAAGCAGTTGAAGGTAAAGAGTCTGCTCAAGGGCCCAACACCGCTTTATTCTAAACTACACAGATGTACTGTATGTGTGGCTCTCCTGTCTGTCTCCTGTAGTTTACTGTTGGATTTGTGTTTGTGTTCTAGTTTTCTTCATTAAAACCTTAGTTTTCAACTAAACTTTTCTGGGTTTCTTCACTGAGATATACTGTAGGTTTTATTAACTATGTACATTTATTCCTATTTAAAAACATGTGTTATTGCTTAAATAAATGTCTAGAACAAAATCTTGTTGGGAATATTACCAAGATACAGGTCACTGTACTGTATATGATAACTAGTATTTAAACAAACAAACAAACAAACAAACAAACAAACAAACAAACCTGATTCTATTTACCCGTATTCTTAATTAATTAATATATGATATGATATAATATGATATAAAAATAGTATTTTTAACAGAAAAAAAATAAAAATAATAAAACGTATAGGTAATCTGTGCCTGAAGATTTTGTGCCTGTGTTGTAAGTGTGTAACCACAACCACTCAGAGAGAGAGAGAGAGAGAGAGAGAGAGGAAGCACATACTGTAAACAAGTGAGAAAAGACAAAAAGATGCAGATCAAAGAAACATGAAGTAAATAACTGAGAAAGAGCGACTTCAAACTCAGAGACGAAGTGACTCTTTAGCTAATCAGTCATTCCATGTTGCAAATTCTGCTAACCCACTTCATCCTCTTCAGCAGTGACGAATATATTCAACATAGAAAAATGACAACAAACCTGCTGCTGTAGCTGCTTTAACATCACAACAGGTAACAAATAAACCAAATTTATGTTTGTAAAACTTTTTTGTAAAGCATAACAGAAAGATTCTCTGTTAGCAAACAGAGAATTTTTCAAATCCATTTATATTATATTTAATATTACATATTTATATAGATTATGAAATATATGTGCTAAAAAAAAGAAAAGAAAAAACAAACAAAAAGAAATGTTGCACGATGCTTCCAGTCACATCCCCTGTTGCAATCATTTATTTTTTTAAGGAACAGATTTCACTTCTCTCTAATAGTTACCAAATCAGTGAGCTAAGAATATACACAGAAACAAAGCTGGTGTCCAGTTCTTGGTGTAAAAGCGATGAAGATCCTGTACTTGTTGACGTTCATGATCACGCTGTCTGGTATGAAACACAATCTCATAATGTTGTTTAAAATATTTTTGCTGTATGTACTTTTTGTTCGTGGATACCCCATACAGAAGCTGCAATGTTTAACGTTTAATGTGTCTGATCAAGAAACTGACTTAAGCTTTATTAATGAAGATAAGTGTTATGAGTTATTGTGTTCTGTCATTTTTAACTTTTAAACTTTGAAAGATTAATCTGTTTTTCGTATGGGATATGGTTCCTTGTGACACCATAGTAATTATTTTATACATACTGCAAAGATTTTATGATATGTTTTTTTTTAGACTCGGTTCTTACTGATGTGGCGGGAAACCAATTTGTTCTATAAAATTATGTTAACACGACCCACAGTGACAATTCAAATGTTGCCATTTTCATAAGGGTGATAGATGGAGGAAATACAATACAATGACAGCTCCACTCTGCACTACTCCTGCAACTCATCAGGTGTAAAAGCTGTCACACACTTTAAGGAAGTAGTTTTCAAAAACAGATCAAATGTATGAATCCGGTTGATTAATGTTGTTAATAACTAACATAAACTAAGGGACATATTCATTTGACATCAGAGGTGTCAATGCAAAAATTGCACTGATGATAGAGTAATTACTATTCAAACAAGTTTACATTTGTCTAGTCCACTGTACCTTACTGTACTGTACTTTTAACCGATCGTGAGTAAACACTTGAGGAACTGACATCAAATATTTCCTATGAGTTTAAATGTAAAATTCAGCAGATTGAATAGTTCATTTTTTGTTCTAGGACTGTAATATACATTATGCTACACAAATAATGTTAAAAATATTGTACATTTTGTAACGCACAAGAGATATGATTTATAATGCATAATAAACCATGATTTATTGGGTTATAGTTTATTGGTTTTACTCTATCAAAACAGGTTAATGGACATTTTCCTTCCTGACTCTTGAAATCTTAAAAGCTTTTTCTACAATTAGCGTCATTCTTTTGTTAAATTAAGGCAGCAGCTACATGAACACCAAACACACACTACCGGATGCACAGGCTTTAACGTCTGTCTGTTGGTTTTTGTTTCAGAGGCTTAGATTAGATTTGCATAATTAACTAACTTACTTCAATTGTTTTTTTCATCACATTTTGCAGGTGTTCTCACTCGGGACAGTGGATGGGGTGTGAATTATCCTGATAAGTGGATCTGTGCTGTGAGAGGATTCAGTGTCTCCATTCCCTGTAGTTATTATTATTATCCAACATCAAATCCCAACATTCAGGTGACACAAATGCTTTGGTGCTCAATGAACTCAAACACAGTTAAGTGTGAACGACCTCCGTATGTTTATAGCAGCTCATCAAACACCAAGTCAGACTTTGAGTATGTTGGAGACGACAAATCAAACTGTACTTTGTTAATCCACAATGTACAGTTCAGTTATTCTGGAGAGTACAGATTCAGATTTATAACTAATGTGCAGACAGGAAGATGGACAGGTGACCCTGGAGTGACTCTACAAGTTGCAGGTAAATTTTAACAATTAAAATATGTGTATCCATTAAATTCTCACTGGATTATTCTGCAACTCTTACAATGTTATTATTCTTTTTTAGTCTGGTCCAGAAGTGTTAGATTGTTTGTTTTTTTGTTTTTGAATACACTGCTAGCTTTCTGAGCTGTCATTAAAGACTCAGTTAATAAAGAATGATGCAGTCTTGATTTTGCAGTATTATAATTATTGACCCCCTCTCAGTGCTGATGGAGTGACGGTGAGTCTTTCCTGCTCTGTGTAAAAGATTTAAAGGTGTCACTAATCAGGCTGAGTGGAGACGGAACCCTTAAACAAGGAGACTCGTTAAATCTGACGTGTGATGTGAACTGCACACACAGTTCCTCACAGTTTGTGTGGTCTAAGAACAACCAGCAGTTAAACCCATCAGGACCCGTTCTTCACTTTCCTGCTCTAACCGTGAGGGATTCTGGGAATTACACCTGCACTTGGAGAACCAACGAGACGTCAGAATCTAAAACCATCAGCCTTCAGGTCGAGGGTGGGTCCGTCTGCTCACAACACTCCTGACTGTCTTAATATAAGATTGTCTTGAATGATTAATTAATTAATATTAATAAAAATATATACATAGAAAAAACAAACAAACAAACAAACAAACAAACAAACAAACAAAAACATTAGGTCCCCTTGTACACTAGCCAAAAGTACACGGGTGGTTAAATACTACTGATTTCTTTTTAACAGGAGATTTTGCTCAGTGGAAAATCTGGATCATTGTTTTGGTGATTGTTGTCGTGATAGTGATCGCAGCAGCTGTAGTTTCCTACAGGAGGTAAGACTCCACATGCTTGACTAAACCTGAGTGGTGACAAGATATTATACAGTATTTAATATAAGTAAAATTGTTTTGATGGATAAATCAAAATAGTCTTCACCCTAACGCTAGGTTCCATTTTGGGAAAAGCTGTACCTGTACAGTCTGTGTTTTTCTGTTTCATTTAGGCAAAGAGGAAAAGCTCCGGATCAAAACTGTGGGAAATCTACAGAGAAAGCCTGGGTATGACCTTAAAAAATAAATCACAAACTCAGCACTGGACACTTGAGGGTTTTCTGTGTTCTGGCACAGCGTTAACGTGAGAGTGAACACAAGAACACTACAGGTGAGAGTGATAATTGTGTGTCTTATATTACTAGGTGGAAGAACACACAATGTTTAAACAGACAAAACCAGAGCTAAACCACTCTCCTCAGCTGGGTGAGGAAACATCGCACAAAGAGGAAGTGACTTATGCGTCTGTGTGTATCAAAGCCAAAGAACAAAAGCAAGGGTGAGAGCTGATACTAATGACCTAAAATATTAATTTCTCTACAAACTATTGTGGAAAAGTCGCGTTAATAGAGAATTATGAAAATCACCACATTATTATGTATGTATTTTAATTCTCTAAATTTACAAACCACAATTCTGTTAAATATTATATTTAACAATTAATAACAATAAATGTTTGTGTTCTGTGGTTTGGGTTGCAGGTGTGTCCACACTGAACAACAGAAAGAGGACGACAGTATTATTTACAGCACTGTCATAAAACCTGACCACAACTGAACATCACATTCAGACATTAGTGTAACACTTTCATAATTGTTGAATCCAACTCTCGAATCCACTTTCAAAGTCCCCGTTGTTGCAGTTGATGATCTTACGTTAGCTTAAGTTAAGCCTTTAGTGAAATTCTTTCTTCGCATATCCCAGAGTAACTGGGGTCAGAGCGCAGAGTCAGCCATGATTCAGCGTCCCTGCGGCAGACAGGGTTCAGGGCCTCGCTCAAGGGCTCAATAGTGGCAACCTTGTTCTTTTTTGTTGGAATTATTTATGAAAGCTTTCAACATTTGTTCACTAGTCTGGCTATAAGGAACATATAGATTTATCACAAGTAAATCAACAGAAGCTAATCTGTATGTTAGAAATCTATGATATTTTAGTAGATAATATACGTTAGACAAATAACAGCTGAGAAACCTTTAGTAAACACATTTGTAAGCCTAGTTAATGATAATTCATTGAGTCACTGCTGGAAACCTCAGAAACAGAGGTCAGGAAAGATCTGAAGTTTGTTTCATTTCAAATAGCTAAAAATAGTTCTTTTCTTCCTAGAAATTACATTGTTTCTTAAATAAAGAGTTATGTCAATTTTCCAAGTGTTTAAATGTAACATTCATGTAGTTCTTGGATTTCAGACATTAGTGTGTAGAAATGCTTCACATCAGATTTCTCCACCTACAGTATTTACACAGCAGTGCTAGTATTAGTAACTATATTGATTCGGTCTATCGCTCAGCTGTGTAGGTCTTAACTTATTGACTTTCATGTTAATAAACTTAATTTCTTAAAAATGTTGGGTTACTGCTATAGAATAATTACGTGCCACATTATTATCATTAGTGTTTTTTTTTCAATCTGTGTGATTGATTTTTCCTTTTAAAAAGTTACGAATGTGACAAGTAATTTGGATTCATGACGTGACTAAATCACCCCGCCCACACGTTACTATAACAACCAGGCTAAACCCGGAAGTAGAATCACCAACGCAGGTTAAAATGTAAATCAGAAAATCTAACTACATTTCAAAACCACTGTAAAACCAAAAATTTATATTATTATAACGAAAATAAATAAATAAATAAATACAAATTTTAACGACTTAAAACCCATTTTGTTCACAAAGCTTTTACACAAGTGACACCTGCTGGTGAAAGTCATGCAGTGCAGCCCACGATTAGTGACGTTATTTATTTTCGTGCACAAGGACGAAAATTACTTACTACAGTTTTTCTTCAGATATTAAAAACATTCACCCGAACGTGTGTTTTTTTTCACCACAGTCTTGTTTTTTTTTGTATCCTAACTAAATTATTTAATAAAGTAACCAGTCAAACTGCTATTTACTGCGAATATTTCATTAAAAAGTAGAAATGGATCAGTAACAAAACGCTGAAATATCAGCAACAAAAACACAAAACAATAAAACATCAGCGCTACCAATTAATGTATATCATCCACATTACAGAGAAATAAATCAGGACTGATGGTTGATGCGTCACAACTAAAATTCAGTATCAGTGCCTCTACCTTGACAGCAATGCATCCTTACGACCAGCAGGTGTCAGCCGTGTGCCGCGTGAATAAACTTTACTAGGTTTAATAGATACTGTACATGATACATGATCACTGTCACAGCTCTAAATAAAGTGCAGTCTGTTAACACAACTCACCCTCCGGTCTCTTTAAGAGTTACATGTTGACGTAATGCTGATGTTCCGTAAATAGCAGAGACATTACAAATGTCAAGATACGTTTGTTTAATAATTTAAAATTGAATTTATGCATTTAATATACGCACAGTCATACAATGCAGTATGTAGTAAAGAAGTATTACGCAGTAGAAAAAAAGTAATGAATTAAAAAAAGCCTTAAATTACAGATATGTTCAGATTTAACAATATGAAAATAGTCTTACAGATACTGTATACATGCTGCCTCTGAACCGTATCTCTAAAATTCGCACAATCCCAACAGGTTAATAATTACATGATTTATATGTAAAATGTTCAGGAGGTTTTTAGACACTAATTTTTAAACATGCAGACTTTTTCAGAAGTAGTGCTTGTTTTTTTTTAATACACCTTCAGTGTGAAAAATCTATGAATATTGTATAGTATCAAAAAGTTTTGGCAGTACAATTTGCTATTGATGGTCTGATCAGCAGCCTGGGGACGAAGTTGGCAGCAACATGGCGCATGTTCAAACACCATGTGAGTCTTGCCTGGACTGTTCCGTATGAATGGCAGCAATGTTGTGGATTGTTCTGTGATGATCATCATGCGCAAGTTGGCAACTTTTTTGACATTTTCTGTGATTTTGCTTGTTGAGGGTCTTCCTGATCTCTTGTTTTCTTCCAGTGATGTTCTTCTGCTCTGTTCTTGCTCCACTCAAAACACATTTAAATTTACATTTAGGCGTTTGGCAAACGCGATTATCCAGAACGACTTACAGAAGTGCTTTGAAGTTTACATCATTGGATAAATACTTACACTAGGTTACTAACTAGTACCATCAGTAAAACATTTTTTTTTCTTTCCGACTGACTCACTGCAGCATCGCTGTAAACATGCCGAATCATGTCTAACATCTCTGTGGCAGATTTGCCCAGTGTCACTGCAGTGCATGGGGGTGGTCACGTGACCCGGCGCAAGATGGACACTTGAGACTTCAGTGCTCTCCAAACTACGGTGTATTGTCTCGTTTTCTTCAAGTAAACGTCATATTATCGGTCAAATTTTGCCTCAAATATGCCAAAGCCACAACGTGACAAAGAATTTTCTATCTTTTCTTCATCTGGCTCATCCACTGTGGGGAAAAAAAAAGCGACGCTTCAATCAACCGCGTGCTCCAACGAGGATCAGCATGGCGGATCCAGTAAAGTTACCTCAGACCTATCTGGCAAGGCAACTACAGATCAGATTTTAGCAGAAATAAAATCTGTGGCCTCACGCGTTAATAATATGAATGAATCGGTCAGTGCTCGACTGGACACGATTGATATTGCTCTGGGTGACATAAAAACATCTGTGGCGTCGGTCGAGCTCTCTCTTTCTAATTTATCTAATCGGATGAACGAACTTAGAAAAACGCGTGGCGGAGGCCGAAACTCGAATCTCTGCCACTGAGGACAGTTACAGCAACCACGACACTCAGCTATCCGCAATGCAAAAGACAGTGAATATGCTAAAAGTCGATGACCTGGAGAACCGCGGACGTCGGAAAAATTTGAAGATCGTTAATCTCCCGGAGAAAGCAGAGGGCTCTACCCCGCTCGCGGTCTTTCTTCAAAATCTCATCCCGACTTTAGTCGGCCTACCTGCCGACTTCCCACCGCTGGAGATTGAACGCGCTCATCGAACTTTGGCTCAAAGCCCGCTGGCGAACAAGCCTCCGAGAAGTGTCCTGGTTCGATTTCTCCGGGACTCCCAGAAGGAAGAGGTGCTTAAAGCAGCTTTAAAGAAGCGTGATATCGCCTACATGGCTCTAGCTTACGGTTTTATTCTGACCTGTCTGCGGAGGTTTTGCGCAAACGCCGCGAGTTTGATGCCGTGGGGAAACTGATGGCCCGTCGCAATATACACCGAGGCTCCGCTGTCTTTCCAGTGGGCAGATTCGCTTTTTTGACAGTCCTGAGACAGCTGCCGCTTTCATGGAAAATCTTGACTCAGGTATTTTTTCATTTGTTTTCGTTTGCAACGGAGGAACGTAGACTTGACTTTCACTGAATCCCCGCCTTCACTTTTTACAGTTTTGAATGACTCTGTAACTCACTGGAACTGAACCCATTTTCTTATTTGTTATTGTTATTTGGTAATGTTGTTGCTATTATTACTATTCCCTTTTCCCTTGACTTTTATTATTAGTAACTTATTTGTTCTATTATTTTAAAACGTTACACATACACGGTTTCAGTTGCTTTAAATATGCCTTTTCATTTTTATTTTATTTAAATTTTTTTCTTATTTATTTTATGTTTTTTTATTTTATTTTTATTATAATTTTTTTTAAGGGGACCCGGATTTGAGTTTTTTACTTAACCCAAGGTTTGGACGTTGTCTCTGGCGACTAAGCTGTTATTGTGGTCTTTCAGTTGAGCTTGGACTACAGTATGTCTAATATGTTTGGTGACTTCATTAGGGACGGTTGTGTTCTGTCGTTTGGGGACAGAATAGGGATGGTTAAGCGCTGCAATTTTGTTTACTGTGTTTCATGCCTTTGTTTTACAAGGTTAACACTTAATTTTCAATTGGTCGCTTTTTATGTCTGGTTCACTTAAACTTGTTACTTGGAATGTCCAAGGGATTGGCCTTCTAATAAAAAGGAAGAAATTTTTAACTCATTTGAAAAAACAGAAACCTGACATAGTACTTCTCCAAGAAACAAAACTGTCTGATTCTGAACACTTAAAGCTCAGGAGAGATTGGGTAGGTCAGGTTCACTTCTCTTCTTACTCACGGAATAAGAGAGGGGTGGCCATTCTTATAAATAAGAATCTACCTTTTAGTTTAGAGCACAAGGAATCAGATCCGGAAGGAAGATTTATTATGATTACAGGCTCGATTTATAAACATCATATAACGATTCTGAATGTTTATGCACCAAATTCCGATTCGCCTAATTTCATATCACAAATTATTTTATTGTTCAACTATTATTGTAAATGTTTAGGTTTTCTAGCTGGAGACTTCAATTGTGTAATGAATGCCTCTCTAGATAAGTCCTCGTCTGCAAATATGTCGAATCCGAAATCATCTAAGGTTCTTAATGAATTACGCACAGATTGATGCACAGGTTTGATAGATACATGGCGCCAGTTAAATCCTAAAGTGAGGGATTATACATTTTACTCACACCCCCATAACTCTTATTCTAAACTTGATTACTTTTTTATCCCTAAGCAATTCTTGAACGCGATCCTGTCTTGTCGTATTGACAGTATTACTCTATCAGATCATGCAGCAGTACATTTGCAGATAGACTCTGCTTTCACTATTCCTAGAACCTCATACTGGAGGTTCAATACATCTCTTTTAAATATCTCAATTCTACCTCAATTCTGGTCTGATAATAGAAACTCCCCAGTATCTTCCGCCATGATTTGGGATGCAGCTAAAGCCAATCTACGCGGTCATCTTATCTCTTACACTTCTCACCTTAAAAGAGTCAGAGATGGGAATAGGAAAAAGCTTGAAAATGAAGTTTCCAGGTTGGAGCAAATTCATAAGGAATCCCCTACAGTTTCAAATTTAAAGGCGCTGGTGAATGCAAGAACCAACCTGAATATGGACCATACCAACCACATTCAGAAGCTTTTGCTATTTATTAAACAAAAATATTATGAATTTGGCAATAGATCCAGTCGATTGCTTGCTCATCGACTAAAGAATCAAAATAATGATCGTTAATTGTTATGATAAATTCTTGCCTAAAATCCACCCAATTCTCATACCTGCTGTTAATAATATTTGGGAAGGCGAAATTCCGCCTTCTTGGAAACAAGCTTCTATTAGCTTGCTTTTAAAAAAAGATAAAAATCCAATTAGTCTTCTTAATATGGACTATAAGATAGTCACTAAAGCATTGGCTCGCAGACTCGAAACAATCCTTCCTAAAGTTATAAATCCTGATCAGGCAGACTTTGTGAGATCTAGATGCGGTATGGACAATGTTCGCCGTGCTCTTAATGTTATTCACTATTTCAATAATCATAATAAGCCAGCAATGATTTTATCCTTAGATGCCGAAAAAGCTTTTGATCGCATGGAGTGGCCTTTTTTGTTTTCAGTTTTGGAAAAATTTGTGCTAGGCTTCAACTTCATTAAAGTAATTAAATATCTGTATGCAGATTCTGTTGCTACTGTCAACACGAATGGTCTGACGTCTGAGGGGTTTCCAGTACGTAGACGCTGCAGGCAGGAGTGTCTACTATCACCGTTACTGTTTACATTATTTATTGAACCTTTAGCAGAATCGATCAGGATTAACTCGGATGTTACGGGTATATAGTTAATGGGAAAAAGCATCTCATTTCCTTGTTTGCAGATGATGATGTTCTTTTATACCTGGAGAACCAACAATCTTCTATTCCTGCAGTTTTGAATTCCTTAGCTTCGTTTAGTACCGTGTCGGGCTACAAAATTAACTTAGGAAAATCCGTTTCGATGCCCTTTAATTGCCTCCGCAGCCCACCTATACAATGTCCTTTTCAGGTTTCAGACAGGGGTCTTAAATACCTGGGCATTTTTCTCACTCCCAATTTGAAAATTTTATTTGAGACAAATTATTCCCCTTTAATTCGAAAAATTTGAAAAGATTTGAAAAAATGGACCTCTTTGCCGACTTCCCTCTTGGGGAGAGTCAATGTTATAAAAATGAATGTACTGCCCCGTCTAAATGATCTGTTCCAAAACCTTCCGTGCTATTTAAATTCATCCTCCTTTAAAACACTGAACACTCCCATATCTCGTGACATCTGGAATAATAAACATCAGAGAGTTGGTCTTTCTAAACTCTGTGTCTGACTTTTCAGACCTTCTGGCTGGTGATACCCTGAAGTCATTTGAAAGAATTAGAGCAGAGTTTAATATTCCTTCGGGAGATTTCTACCTGCAAATCCTTTCATGGAGTCCCTACTAAGGCAGGCGAAATTTCGCGCTATTTTATCAGAAATGGAAGAAATCATCATTTCAAATAAAGCTCTTAAAGGGGTTTTATGCTTTATTAGCGCATTCAGACTCTTCAGCCTATGATTCTTTAAAATCACTGTGGGCACAAGATCTGGGGGTATCATTTAATCCAGCAGATTGGACCACAATTTGTGAAGGCATTTTCCCAAAATGCACTTCAATGTCTTTACATGAACAAAATTTCAAAAATTTTCACAGAATTTACTTTACACCTGTCCGTCTTCATAAAATGTTTCCAGGTTGTTCCAATCTTTGCTTTAAATCTAAAGCGCATAGGGGTACATATTTTCATGTATTCTGGTCCTGTGAGAAAATCCAACCATTCTGGAAGGGGGTTCACTCTGTTACTCAGGAGATAACGGGAAAACATTTTCCTGCAGTGTATCTGTTGAATCATATTGCTGAAGATCGTTTTGACTCGGACTCCAAGCCTTTGCTTTCAACCCTTTCATTTTTGGCAAAAAAATGCATTTTGTTGAAGTGGTCCACACTAACTGATGGAAGTCAGTTAGTCAGATATTTTCGGTCAATAAAAAAAAAGGATTATAATAAGTCTGTTATAAGATTAGTGAAAACAGTGTTGGGTTTCTGTGTGTAGAGAATCTTGACTCTGTGTTTAACTGCTGGCGAGCCGGGTGATTATAAATTAGATAGACACCTCTCGAAAATAACACTGAGTACTGAGATAAACCTGACATAACGGCTAAGGCTTTTTTTGATAGTAAAACGGTCTACAAACTGCCCCCCAAAAATTACATTTACCTTAACAGGATAAATAAAACATTTAATATTTATGAAAAACTGAAAAGTCTCAAAGCACAGAGTGTGACAAGACAAATCAATTTATTGCTGCATGTGCACACCCCAAAAACAGGCAGAAACATAATTATTTTGGTCTCTGTTAAAAAAGGGCTTATGCCTACTCATCTTTTACACCAAAAATAATCATATTAAGGTATTTACAATAGTTTTACCTGTTACTTCTTCTTTTATATAATTTTAGGAACAACATTTACTGTAAGTCTCACTTCTCATTTATTATTGAGCAAAAAAGATCAACACACACACACACACACACACACACACACACACACACACACACACACACACACACACACACACACAC
>JAAGKR010005355.1:0-10479 GCA_011419295.1 Clarias macrocephalus | reverse complement strand
CGCTAATGTACAGCACATCAAGGATGACTTTGTTATATACGCTAATTTCCAGCAGCAGAATGATGAAACTGCTATCTATGCTAATGTACAATAACAACGGGCTGGGCAGAGATCCACACCTCATTATCTTCACGCATGTCTGTTTGTGAGCTGAAAAATATAAACAACATGCATCACACACATTTGCACTGCGTTCCATTTAAAACAAAATGTGATAATCTTACAAATCAAGGATAGTTAGGGCATTTGTGGCTCAGTGGTAGTAGCCATATTGAGCACACGGGTTTGATTCTTAGTCAGTATCACTGGATGCAAGTCCCAAAGCCAGGTAAAATGGGAGATTTGTGTCAGGAAGGATGTCTGGTGTAAAAACCTGTGCAGATCAGTTTGTCCTCTGTGGTCACCCCTTGATGGGGGAAGTCGAAAGACGTTCAATCAACCATAACAAAAGGCTAGTTAAGTTGTTCATGTACTGCTGATACATTTGAGAATTTGCAGCCATGTTTTATTAGAAAATAACCAACACCAGGGTGGTGTGATGTTTCCAACACAAAGTAAACCAGTAATTCTATTTATTAAAAACTACAAAATGTGACATTACTGCAAAATTGTATTTAAAAAATCAAACATGCAAACAGACATCAAAGCAAACAAAAAAAATATTACATTTCTGGCTGCAAATACACTTTAGTGTGCTTTGGTATTTAAAAGTATTGGCTTGCCTGCCTTCAAATTCATATGAACTTGAGTAACATGCAATTCTTAGTCCACAGGATTTAATATGATTTGGGCCCGTTCCAGCTATAACAGCTTCAGCTCTTCTGTCAAAGACTTTCCACAAGCTTTAGGAGTGTGTTTATGGGAATTTTTTACCGTTCCTCCAGACGAGCATTTGTGAGGTCAGACACTGTTGTTGGATGAGAAGGACTGTCTCACAATCTCTGCTCTAATTCATCCAATAGGTGTTCTATCAGGCTGGAGTCAGGACTGTGCAGGCCAGTGTCATGTTCTTCCACACCAGACTCACTCATCCATGTATTTATAGACTATGTGCACTGGTGCTCAGTCATGTTGGAACTGGTGTTTTTTTTTTTTTTTTTTTTTTTCAGGATTTGGGCTCGGCCCCTTAGTTCCAGTGAAAGGAACTTTTAATGCTTCAGCATACCAAGACAATTTGGACAATTTCATGCTCCCAACATTATGGGAAGAGTGTACAAAGCAAAGTTCATAAAGACATGAATGAGCGACTGCTCTGCCGCTCCTGACACTTCCATGCACTACCACAGATAATCTCTGGGCACCCTGTCATACTCTAGCTCTACAAAAACACAATGCAACTCTAGCTTGAACTACTATTTTCCATAACTTTATGGTGACACTCATCAGCTTTATGCCTCTGTGCTTCTATGCATCTCTGCACAGTACTCCCTTCTTCTGCTCCATCCATCAGGTGTTCTCTCACTTTTGAAGATCTTGTTAAATAATCTAGTAAGCAACTCCACTGCCATCTCTCCTAAACACATCCAGGCATCCACTGAAATGTCATCTGGACCAACTGCCTTTCCACTCTTCATCATCTTCATAGCTATCCTCACTTCATCCTTACTAATTCCCTTTAATACTTGATTTACTACCTCCACCTCATCCAACCTTTTCTCGCTATAATTTTTTTCAATTCATCAGCTACGCAAAATACTCCATCCACCTTCTCAAAACACTTTCTCCACTTGTCAGTACTTTCCCAGCATGCAGTTACGGGCAGCTGTTGTTTCACTTTAACACCATAATGATAAAATATACTGAAGCTGAGCCATGCAGGTAAGGTTTATGCTTAGTGTAGGACAAAATGACTGAGCATGTGCATTGTGTGTGTGTGTGTGTGTGTGTGTGTGTGTGTGTGTGTGTGTGTGTGTGTGTGTGTGTGTGTGTGTGTGCACAGAACAAGATCTCACTCCAGGCTCTTCTGAATAGTTGACAGCCCTGTTGTCAATTGTTATTTGTGCTTGTATTATACCACAATACCTAATTGTATATAAAGTCACATGTATGTATATTAAACCCTAAATTACCTTTAAATATTTGTTGAGTCTTTTGGGGATTATTGTTTGGCTTTTCTTACTTCCACAGCATGGATCTGGAAAGTTACTTCCATCACCCTAGACTGTAGCCGAGTGCAATAATGATATTATCCACAACAGTTTGACTAATTAATTACTAATTGATGCTCTTTACCGCATAATTTAGTTAGAATAAAAGAAAACTTGACTGTAGGCAAAGTTTAACGGCAGACAGTATAAGTTTTTAAGGTGTTTTCGTACTTGTTCGTAAACGTCACTTAATTGTGGGCAGCACTACATACATGATACACCAACAGGTATAACTTGTGTAAAAGCTTTCAAAAGTTTGCAGCCTTGGTTTATTAGAAAATAACCAACACCAGGGTGGTGTGATGATTCCAACACAAAGTAAAACAGTAATTCTATTTATTGAGAACTACAAAAAGTGACTCCATGTCACTCAGTCAATCAGCACAGGGAGGGGGTCAATAATTATAATACAGCTGCGTCTTGAATAATCAAAACAAGACTGCATCACTCTGTTAGCTGCTGCAGATTTATAAGAGCCCTAACGCAGGGCTTTTGAGGGGGTCAGTGAAACAGGAGGTTGTGATAGTGCTTGTGACACGCACAGGGACGACCTTCCCATTTAAAGATAGCATGGTATTATTAATTAGGAACTAAAAAGGAAACAAAAGAAAACTGAAAACACAAAACAAACAGAGCTCCACCGTCTACTCAAGACTGTCCAGGGCTCTGGAAACTAAAATTAAAACTTATTAAAACTTAGTTTGTTCTTTGCCCTTACTGAGGATTTATATGCGATATGCTTTGCACTTGAACTGAGAGTGGCGTGCTGCTCTCTCTCTCTCTATTTGCTGGCATCTGAGGAAGACAGAGGCTGGGTACTTTGAATTTGTCTCAGCTTATTTGTCTGTGTGGAAAAATCAGGACCCTTAAATAGACACGCTGCCAGGTCACGCAGATTGGCCCTGCGGCGGCGTCGCTTGTCAACCGTGTGTCTAGGTAACCGCGCCTCTGCGAGGTGTCAGTGCAGAGGATTTTTGCTCGGTTCTGCCCCTCATGAGACCAGCATTGTTACAATACGTACCCCCCCCTTCCCCCCCCCCCCCCCCCAGCTCATGGACGTCTCCCAATATCTGAGAGTCAATCAGAACATATGTTCCATTAGAAATTACTTTAATAAAACTCATTTTAATTTAAAAACTTTAAATTAAGATATGCCAAATGCCATCAATGAAATATAGATATCAGTAATAAAAATATATACCTAGAATTTTTGGAATGCTATAAAAGAAAAAAAAATATTAATTGAGATCCTCTTCTGGGATTCAAGATTCAAGAATTTTATTTGTCACATACATGGTTTCAACAAGTACAACAGTAGTGAAATGGAATTGCAACAAACTCCAGATTGTGCAGATTTTAAAGAAATAATAATAAAAACAACAACAACAACAACAACAACAACCACAATAATAATAATAATAATAATAATAATAATAATAATAATAATAATAAAAGAATAAGCATGTACAAAATAAAAATAAGACTAAGAAGACTATGATATAAATTTTATACAATATAATCTAAATATAAATTACACAGAATTATGATGTAGTGACAATATAAATCATTACAGAGAAAAGGCACATATGAGTAGTATGAGTGCATTAGAATGATATGGAACGTTCTGTATGATTGTTTTTTTAACACTTAAAATAAGCATGAAATGATCTTTATAATTACTAGAAACATGTATTATGAGATTATCCACTGTAGCAGGAAGGTGAGTAGCAGTAAGTGTAAAATGCTCTATAACAATAAAATAAAATAAAATCCAGATTAGTAAGTAAAGGATAAGGCATTTAAAATTGACAAGACGTGTGTCAGGATCACATTATATTGGTCAACGTGAGTATGTGTAAACCATCCTCTTCACCAGTAGGTGTCACTAAGGTGCAATACGGATCCAGATTCTATTAGCAAACTCTGGTTGAAAGCCGTTCTTTATCTTTCAAGCACCCATGAAGATATGACTGGAGAGGTGTTTATCATTTCATTGCCACAGTGCTGTAGATCACGGATATGTCCACATTCTCCTGCTCAGTGTGGACGTGCCTGCAATCACATACACTCATGTTTAGGAGCCACTTATACCAGGAGCCTGGAATAATCTTAATTTTAGAGATGTGTGTTTACGAAAAAATTGCAATCATATAGATAAGGATTTGTGAACAGAGTTGCATTTTGCGTTTTTTTTTTTTTAAGTCTGTATGTCAACTTTGTAAGGAGCCTGTTTTGACTTCCTGTAGAACCACTGCAGATAATATTATTAGTACTACAGATTGACAAAGATTACGGCTATAGGTTAAGTAAGCAGTTATAACCCTAAATCATCTATGACTATTTACTTTACATTTCAGTAAAATATCCCTGTTTCTAGATAAAGGAACCAGCAAACCTGATTCTTCCATTGTGTACAGCTTTAGTTCTTACCCATTGTTCAGATTGTTATGTTGGATACAAACAGATGCATAGGTCACTTCCCCCTGCTGTGAAACTTCTTCTTTGGGCTGAGGAGCCGGTTTCACCTGCAGTGAATCAAATTACCTTTCAGATAAAAATCTATAACCAAGTGTGTGTACAGACGTCAAACAAGTTTATTTTATACAGCTATAAATACACAAACATTAGTTTTAAATAATGGGTTATTGAATAATAATAATAATAATAATAATAATAATAATAATACATTTTCTTCTTTGTCTTTCAGCTGTTCCCTTTCAAGGGTCGCCACTGCGGATCATCTGCCTCTATCCCACTCTATCCTCCGCACCCTCTTCTCTCACACCAATTAACTTTATGTCCTCTCTCACTGTATTCATAAATCTCCTCTTTGGTCTTCCTCTAGACCTCCTGACTGGCAGTTTCAACCTCTGCATCCTTCTACCGATATAATTACAATCTCTCTTTTGAACATGTCCAAACCACCTCACTCTGGCCTCTCTGACTTTATCTCCAAAACATCTCACATCTCACAAACCTCCCTTTCATGAACTCATTCTTTATCCTATCCATACTTGTCATTCCCAAAGAGAACCTCAACACCTCAACATCTTCATCTCTGCTACCTCCAACTCTGCCTCCTGTCTTTACTACAGTCTCACTGTCTCTAAACCATAGATCATCGCTGGTCTCATCACTTTCTTGTACAACTTTCCTTCTATATGATAAAATATGCTCTTTTATCATATAACAGCCCTGACATTTTCTCCACCTGTGTGGAAAAGAGGTGCCTGTACCTGCCTCTTCACCTCTTTTCCACACTCTCCCTTGCTCTGGACCATTGACCCTAAGTACTTAAAGTCCTGCACCTTCTTTACCTCTGCTCCCTGTAGCCTCACCGTTCCACTTGGGTTCTTCTCATTCACAAACATGTATTCTGTCTTGCTACGGCTAAACTTAATTCCTCTGCTTTCCAGAGCGTACCTCCACCTCTCAAGATTTTCTCCCACCTGTTCCCTGCTCTCACTACAAAGCACAATGTCATCTGCAAACATCATTGTCCATGGAGACTCCTGTCTAACCTCATCTGTCATCCTGTCCACCACCATAGCAAACAAGAAGGGTCTCAGAGCCGATCCTTGATGCAGACCCACCTTCACCTTGAACTCCTTTGTCACACCTACAGCACATCTCACCACTGTCTTACAGCTCTCATACATGTCCTGCACCACTCTAACATACTGCATCTCCAGACTTCCTCATACCACAGCTCCCCTCTCGGCACCCTGTCATACGCTTTCTCTAAATCCACAAAGACACAAAGCAACTCCATATTACCTTCTCTGTACTTCTCCATCAACATCCCCAAAGCAAATACTGCATCTGTTGTACTCTTTCTAGGCATGAAACGATATTGCTGCTCACAAATGCTCACCTCTGCTCTTAACCTAGGTTCCACTACTCTTTCCCAAAGCTTTATTGTATGGCTCATCAGCTGTATTCCACTGTAGTTGCCACAGCTCTGCACATCCTCCTTGTTCTTAAAGATCAGCACCAATACACTTCTCCTCCATTTCTCTGGGATCCTCTCACTCTCCAAAATCTTGTTAAACAGACTAGTCAGAAACTCTACTGCCACCACTCCTAAGCACTTCCAGACCTCCACAGGTATGTCATCAGGACCAACAGCCTTTCCATTCTTCATACTCTTTAATGCCCTCCTCACCTCACCCTTACTGGTTTTGGATACTTCCAGATTCACAATGGTCACCTTTTCTACTCTTCGTTCTCTTTCATTTTCCTCATTCATCAACTCTTCAAATGTACTCCTTCCATCTTCCCATCACCCTGCTGGCACCTGTCAGTACATTACCCTCCCTATCTTTAATCACTCTAACATGCATCTCTATCTCTTTGCCTCGCCAACCTGTACAGATCTGCCTCTACCCTCCTTACTGTCCAACCTAGCATACAAGTCCTCATATGCTCTTCGTTTGGCCTTTGCCACCTCTACCTTCACCTTACGCTGCATCTCCCTGTACTCCTGTCTACTCTCTTCAGTCCTCTCAGTGTCCCACTTCTTTTTAGCTAGCCTCTTTCTCGGTATACACTCCTGGAGTTCCATGTTCCACCACCAAGTATCTTTATCCACTTTTCCCTTTCCTGATGATCCAACAAGTACAAAAGCAAGTGTCACAGTGGTTGGTTTGAATCGACTGACCCAAGACCCCCAACAGACACACATTCTAGGAGCTCGTCTTACTCTGAACTAATTATTTGGCATTAGAAACTAAAGTTCTGGTTCATAATGAAGAGATTGTGAACCTGCAGAACGTCTTTAAAAAAAGAAGTATGACACTGTTTGGTTGTTATACTTTAACAAGGATGTGTCTATAGAGGTGGCAGAAGTATGCAAGGTCAATAATTGTACAAGTTCTTTTCTAAAAAGTACTTAATTACAAGTAGTAGTACCACTTATTATTATTTTTTTTACTAAAGTAAAATTACTAAGTACATGCTCTAAAACTTTAACTACATTTGTAAGTATAAAAGAAAAAGTGCTCCACAAACAAACAGATAAAAAAAAAAGAAATAATAGGGTTTTGTGAAACAAGTGCAGTATAATGAGTTTTATTAAAATACCGTCGGAAAAAAAAGCTTTGGTCGAGCAATATCCAAACAACATAACCTGGGAAAGGCTAAAATAGAATCGGGAGACATCAAGCAAAGGTCAAATACAGAAAGGCTGCCACAAACTAAAGGCTCCGTCACATTCTGGATGAATCACAGCAGCAAATACTCCACAATCAGAGTCTCTTAATGTTAACGTGTAGTGTGTAGTTTAAAGTGTGTTGACTCTTGACCTGTACAGGAGTACAGGTGTACGTGCCTAGATCTAGTAGAAATCCTTAATACTGACTGGCAAATTTATACATACTGTTTTAAAGATTGCAGACATTTCCTTTGCACAGTGGATTTTCAAACAAAAACATAATCACACAACAGTCAATGATGAAAGCAATATTACTTACAGCTAACTGTCCATATGCGTTTTATTGCTTGTGCTGTTTGCGTCTATTTGTTACACAAAATTTGTCCACTTGATGTCAATCTTGTGGACAATCTTGTAAAAGCTTCATGAAATGAAACAATTTGTTAGGAAGCTTTGACAACTAAACAAGGCTTCACCTTGTCATCGCTTCTAGCTAGTTGCTACCAGGGCCTGATTGGGACACAGATTCAGACCTGGAAATCCCACACCAACCCAGGCCATCCTATGCACCGCAAAAAATTTGGAAACCACAGACAGACTTTTTTTTCTCTCTATACAGCTCTAAAAAAATTATATTATTTGTATATTATAAAAATATTATTTAAAGATTAATCAGTTTCTTATTATTTCTTCTTACAGGTGGATGTATTGGTGAGATGAACAGTTTTGTTAAATTTTTTTTTTGAACAGATGACAATATTTCTCCCTGTCCCTGGCTGAATTTGGCTGATGTGTGATCACTGCACTAGAGCGAGCGCTAGGCTGACTAAGACCTGACTGTCTAGTTAAGATTAAGTGGAGACTGTAATTTGAAAATAAAAGGAAAAAAGTTTTAAAGGTTAAAATTAGAACAATAACGACTACATTATGAAAAAATATTTTTACTAAAATGAGAGTGAAAAACCTGCCTTTATGACTGCACTATAGCTCCTGTCTCCCTGCTCCCTTCCTACCTACTATATGTCATGCGCACTCCTAACCTTCCGGGTCCTCGTGCCGGCCGCGATTCAGGAAGCATAAAAGGAGACAAGATGGCGCTTTACATCGCTCAGTCATTGAGTTGCCCATGCTATCGCCGACGCTCTGTTCGCCTAACCGTGAGTACTCACCTTCTTGGGTTTCGCTTTCGATTGAGTGTGTGTTATTAGAACACGGGTTTATTTGTGTAAGCTCTTGCTCTCGTTCCGAGAGAGTTCTAAAAATAAACAGCGTGGTTATCCTGCCTACTCGCGCTACTTCCGCGTTTGGGTTTACGATCTACGCTACAGGGCTAACTGCTAGTCTTCTGGTCCGTCTCCGTGTGTCTGTGACAGAATGACTGAGCCAACAGTAGTAAACCCAGCGGATTACGCTCACCTCTGCGATGTGGTTAACCAGCATGCTAAGTTGATCGATCAGCTCAGTAGTGAAGTCGCGGTCCTCCGCCAAGGCCTCCAAGACGCGAGGTTGCGGAGCTACGGCAGGAGAACGCGACGCTCCACAGGGCGGTCGCTCAGCCGGCTGCGGCCACGCCCATCGCAGCGGCTGTTGCTCCGCCACCCCCCCCCTTCTTCTGATGTCTTCATTGCTTTACCGGACAAATGGGATGGCACAGATGGGAAGTGCAGTGTTTTTTTAACCGCATTGGATCTAGTGTTTGAGTTTAATTCCACCAAATACTCCACAGACCAACTGCGCGTTGCTCTTCTCGTTTCGTTGCTATCCGGGCAGGCAGCTGAGTGGGCCACGGTGGTCCTACGTTCTGATTCAGATGTAGCCTACTCTTATACAGAGTTCACACGCCAGCTAAAACTCACCTTTGAACATCCTGCTGCTGAGGTGGAGACCGACTCAAAACTATATCATCTGCGGCATGGTGGCTCGTCTGTGAGTTGCTACACGGCGGATTTCCGAACCCTCGTCGTCCAAACCGACTGGGGAGACTCCGCCCTCCGGACGGCCTACTACGAGGGACTGGCTGCACGCATTAAGGATAAGCTCGCCGGTCGTGAACTTCCAGCCACCTTGGAGGGCCTAATCCAACTCGCCCTCCGGATCGACCAGCGTCTGCTCGCCCGCCCTAAGCCAGCTCCTCGCACCCTGCCGCCCATCACGCCACAAGTGCCTCATTTCACGCCCCGAAGCTCCTTCTTCTCTCGCACGCCTGTTCCGGAAGCTCGTTCCTCACTCTCCGCTGCACCTACCAGATCCGTCGGTTCTCCACCTCCCGCCGTGGTTGACACCGGAGCCGGGGAACCCATGCAATTAGGGCGCGCCTCCTTAACCGCTGCAGAACGGGAACGACATTTTAGAGAGGGTCTCTGCGCATATTGCGGGTCAGCAGCGCATCACCGGGCCATCTGTCCTCTGCGCCCGGGAAACGCGCAACCCCGGTGAGTCGCTCTCAATTCTCACCGGGGCTGCGCGTTGCATCTCCCTCTCCACCACCTTGACCAATGATTCCCGTCTCGCGGTAAGAGTATACCTCCAGTTTGGCCACAAACGAGTTGGAAGTACCGCCTTCGTCGACTCCGGTGCTGCTGGTAACTTCATTGACTCTTCCTATGCCAAGAAACTGGGGGTAAAGATCGAGGCGTTATCCCAGCCCGTAAATATTACATCTGTTGACGGTCGGCCCCTCTCTTCCAGCCCCATCACCTTCCAAACTCAACCCATCACCATGAACATCGGCCAACACCAGGCACAGCTTCAGTTCTACCTCACCCCCATCTCATCACCTCCCCTCATTCTCGGACATCCCTGGTTACTTCGTCACGACCCGCTCATATCCTGGACACAAAGTCGGATCCTACAGTGGGGGCCGACTTGCTCTGAACTCTGCCTATGGGTCCGGGCTGGGACGTGTTCTAGGGGGTCCGAGGCCCCCGAGGTCGATACCGACGCCATCCCGAGCGCCTACCGAGACCTGGCTGAGGTATTTTGTAAGAAACGGGCAACCCACCTACCTCCTCATCGCCCCTACGACCTTGCCATCGACCTTCAGCCAGGCTCCATGCCACCCCGCGGCCACCTCTACTCTTTATCTGCCACCGAGACGCAGGCGATGGAGGAATATGTTTTCAATGGACTGCGCCAAGGTACCATCCGGCCTTCTTCCTCGCCTGCTGCCGCGGGGTTCTT
>JAAGKR010005354.1:15112-44881 GCA_011419295.1 Clarias macrocephalus | reverse complement strand
TGCTATATATTCTTTAAACATTGTAATTATATTTTTGGCACTAATTATTATTATTATTATTATTATTATTATTATTATTATTATTATTATTATTATTATTAAATATTGTTGCATATTAAATATTGATTATGTAAATTACATCTTAAATTTGACATATTTTTCATTCTAATACTGAAGTAATCTGCATGTAAAGATAATTAAACCGGTGTTTATTTAAAAATTGTTGTTGTGGTTGTCGTTTTCAATGTGAATATATTTCATTTTTATTTAAATCTACACATAATCTCACACACTGACCTGGTACAGATATCTTACAACTCAAGCAGAAACTGCAGGAGGTGAAAAGTATTTGCTTTCTGGCTCCCCACATCATCACTGACTGGAAACTTCACACTGGACTTCAAGCAACTTGAATTCTGTGTTCATTTGTTTGTTTGTTTGTTTATTTATTTATTTTTAAAAGCAACTTGTTTCAAATCTGTGGACATGTCTTTGGATTGATTAAACGTTCAGGTGAGATTCCCTGAAGAGTTTAAGAAATAAAATAAGAAGCCCATGTTGTTGGGTTTATTAAAGGCCAGGGTCGCCTACCTGTGTGAGCCTGTTGTTCTCGTTTTCATCCGAAAAGACAGAAGGATGGATTTTGTTTTGAGGTAAAAAGCACTATGAACATTGTTTAATTGGTTTTTCTTGTTGTTGTTTGTTTGATAAAATGAGTGTGCGACGTTGTGTTCTGGGGTCTGTGAGGAGTGTTTGAATGGTTTGGTGGTTTGTAGGTCGTGTTTTTGGTGTCATTTGAATATGCAGAATTTGTTTTCATATACTGTATATTTTTGGGACTATACTTCAGAGCTGTAGTGCTGTAGTATGTGTAAGTAGCTGAGCGCACCTACGACAGGGACATGTGTGCACAGATGCACACTTATTACATGACTCATAGGACACACGCTATTATTAAGTTTTTTGTTGTTGTTGTTGTATAATGTTTTCTTGTGTTACAACAGAAATTAACATTATGAATCAATCAACGCTTTCAGTTTTACTACAATAACTATTTAACTTAATTAGTTTTATTAAGTTCTCCTTGAAGTTCTCCTCCATGACATGCGCTTTACTGATGACTGGATCTTCAAGTGTTTATAAAAAACTAATGAATTTCAATGAGAATGAGTATACAGATATTCAATCCTCCTCACTCTGAGAAAAGGAGGTGGAGCAACATTCCGGCAGAACTACACCTATAAATATAATTCCTGATTGTGTGTAATATACTGTATATTTCAGACACTAAATATGTTGTTACTAAATCTTTAAAAACAGCCAGATGTTTTATACTCAGAGAACAACAATGGTGCAGCTGCAGGGTTTTTACAGGAATCTCACAGGATTGGAGTAAAAGCACCATGTGGACATGAGGGAGATTGTTTCTCTATTTCTTGAACTTTAGGTGTTCACTTTGAAGCCTACTGACAGAACTCCAGCGCACGCGGTACTGCATTCTGGCCTCAGTGTGTTACAGCACATGGACTCATGCTTAGAGTTCGGTTTCACGTACAAGTTCAAATGACCGAATGCTGCAGCGATCCAGAAGTGAAATACATAAACCCCACATCCTCACGTCATCACACTATCACTGGTGTCGTAGGTATTGTGACAACTATTGTACATATGTGTTTTTTTTTTTGTTTTAGATTATGTTGAGCATCTGGTGTAAGGTGCTAAATCCCTAACAATGAGTTTCCATAGCAACCAACTTTCAAACATTTCAACCTATTGTTTTAATTTATGGATTATAAATGTTTAGCTTTTTAACCTTTACATCCTTTACTGTTAAACGCTTTAACATAAAAAGCTAATACTTTTTTTTCTCCCTGTCTTTGAGCTCGTGTCCAATCCGTTTATAATTTTCTTCCACTTCATAATTATGGGCCACTTTGTGTTGGTCTCGCACATAAAATCCCAATAAAATATATTTGTGGTTGTAATGTGACAAAATGTGGAATAGTTCAAGTTCAAAGATATACAGGAATAATGCAGCCCATCTGACCAATCGCATTCGAGCATTCAGTCACACTGTGGTATCAGAGTCGTTTATTAACATAGTCAAGAAGAAATGTTTTTGGTGCAGCAGTCAGGGGTTTAAGGAAACTCTTTACTTAAGAATGATTCTGTAGACATGAAGACGTGTAAATAAATAAATTATTAAAATAATAAAACTGAAACAAAAAAGTTAAATAATACTAATAAGTCCAGTGGGCAAGTCCTCGAAAACACTTCAAGTAAAACTTAAACTTGAAAAGGACATGAGATTTAACGTTTCTGTTAAGACAGATTAGTGGGGTAAAACTGAGAGACAACGGGGTGACATGATAGTTTAAAAACAAACGTGTGCTGTTGTTTTTATTTCCTCTCTCTCTCTCGTCACTGCGTGAGGGAGAACTGGTCCTGTTCAATGGGTTTTTTCACCCACGCGCCAAGACCCGCTTTTTGGAAAGCTCGGATCAGAGTCTGCTTGGCTGAGTGGTAATCTGCCGAACCCAGTTTGGCCTCATGATAGGTAGCAGGTCGAGCCACTCGGATCCTCAGAGTCTGAGAGAGCTGTGAGAGGGGGGGAGAGGACAAAAAATAGAAGAAGAAGAAAAGAAGAAAAAAAAAACAATGTTAAAGGATGTAACAATGTAACTGTAACAAGGTGTTGTAGGATGTAACAGTGTGTAACATGATGTAACAATGTGTAATAGTGTGTTAAAGGGTGTAACTGTGTGGTATAGTGTGGAAGAGGGTGTAACATTGTAGTAAAGCCTGCAACCCCTTTTTATTATTATTTATAACTTTATTTTTGTCCATAAGCATTGTTAAAAGAGTTGCACAATTAAAACTGAATTGTATTAAAGGGTGTCGTGTGTGTTATATTAAAGCGTGTAGTGTGTGTTATATTAAAGCGTGTAGTGTGTGTTATATTAAAGCGTGTAGTGTGTGTTGAATACTGTCGCCCTCTGTAGGATACCGGAGTTGTACCTTGGTGTGCAGACGAACCCAGCGGCTGTACAGGACGTGTTTGCAGAGGTGAGACGGTCGGCCCAGGTCGTCCTTCCCTGTGGTGGCGTTGATGACCTCTAACCCCTGATCCCCCACTGTCCAGTTCACACTGAAGTTTGGAGCTTTACCAGGCTGTCGTGCCTCCGCATTACTGATTCCTGCAAGCACACACACACACACACAGATTTAACAATAAATTAGACAGATGAAACCTTTACCAATTATTCATTTATAGTGTTTTTTCATGGTGTTTGCAGTGTATCGTACTTATTATGTATTTACTGTATGTTTTGTTGGTGTGTACATAAATTATCTGTATTCATTGATTTGGTTTGAACTGATTCATTTACAGCATAGATTTATTTAAAATGTCTTGAATATATTCAAAACAATATATATATATATATATATATATATATATATATATATATATATATATAATTTATGAATAGGGTTTTGTGTTTATAGTATTTGTATTATGCAGCTAGAACAATAACTCACCCAGGCAGGAAGCTTTTATTTATAATTGTATTTATTTGACACTGTAATGATTTTTAACCCCAGATTCCCACCAGGAGCAGATCTACGACGACACGTTTGTGGTTTTGTTTCAAGCTCAGCACGGCTTCATACCCCGCAGGGAGCAATTCAGAAGTGGAGAGGTTTGACTTGACTTTTGCCCTGGTATGAATATTCATGAGGAACGCGTTGCCTGATTAGTGAGTTAATCTGCTTTCAGAAGCATCTCAGAAACGTCTTCTGTCAAAAATAGAATAGGAGCTCATCTAGCGTAGCAGAGCAGACGGCTGCTTTTGGGACGCTTCTGAAACATGCAGCGGCACAGAGGTGTGTGAGGATGATGAAGATGATGATGATGATGGGTCGTACCACTGAGCAGTGGTCTGTTGAGGGTGAAAGGTTGTGGTAGCTCCTCTATATCCGCGACCCGCTGGTACATGGCCCTGCTGAGATGATCCGCATGGTACAGGCTGCCCAGGATTATACTGGAGAAATAGATCGGGCCTGAGAAATAACTCATCAGAGAACCCTGCACTCCCACCACATTCCACCTGAGAGAGAGACAGACAGAGTGTGTGGAGGACAGAACGAGAGAAACAGACAGAGAAAGAAACAAAAAGAAAGAGACAGACAGATGAATAAAGCAAGGCAGAGGCAGTGAGAGCAAAGAGAAAAGAAGATGTGAAAGACAGGAAGGAGTAGAAGAGAGACAGACCAGGCAAAACATAGAAGGATCATGAGAGACAGAGTGCATGAAAGAAACAGTAAGAGGGAGAGTGAGACGTGGGGAGACAATAACAAAAGTTTGATAAGTGATATATTATTGTATTATTATTAGTATTTTTTTAAAAATTCATTCTGTAACGAAGCGATAGATAGAAAGACATTGATATATTTTAAATGCTGAAAGTGTCGTTAAGTATCCGTGATATAATGTTCAGCCATCTCTAAAGTCTGAGTGTGACATTGTGTGAAGGTGTTACATTACATGTGTGTGTGTGTAATGTGGTTCTAATCAGTGTGCTAATCAGTCACTAGTGGCAGCACTGCTGAGTGACTGAACCAGTGAACCGCTGAAATCAGACAATCATCTGGAAGTTAGCGGTGAATCTGTGAGCATTAATCAGGCTGAGAGTGAAATCAGAGTAACAGATGCAGCACACAGCGTTCACACTGCAGGGGAAAAACACCAGCTGACATCTGCATGTGAGGACTGTTAAACTGATCAGTGTGTATAAAATCGTCATAAGTGTAGGCCAGGTGGGAGGTGACGGTGCCGGTGATGGCGGTGATCTTATCACGGTACCTGGCGATCTTATCACTGCACGACATGGTGAGCAGCCTCTCGCCCTGCAGGACCCCGTCCCACGTCTGGATGGTGTTGCTGGAGCGGACCGGGATGGTTCCCTCTCCCGACTCGATCTTAGTGCGCAGCTGTCCTCTGGCTTTTCTGTTCGGGTGTCTGTCTCCCTGATCTGATCCAAACACACAGAGAGGAAGACACACACTCTCAGCATCATCAAAACCAGAAAGCACTTTTTTAAAAGTCTGAAGTTTACAGCGGTGTGCGTCCTCTAATCTAAACACACCAGGTGAAAATACATTTTAGTGGAAAGTAGTTTTGATGTAAGTGAGTCGATCTGAACTGAAGTGAATTGTTTAAGCAGTTAATTGTAAAGTTAATTATCGCTCATACTGAAATAAACTACATAAATAATATTAATAACTGGACTAAACTACACTGTGATGTGAAGTGGACTAAACTGAATTAAACTTAGGAAGATTAAGTGAATTGAAGTGGCTTTGAAGTGGATTAAAGGGAATTAGACCAAATTTAGGTTATTTAAATTAATCGGAGGCGGGCTACAATAAAATGATTTAAATAAAGTGGACTAAACTGAATAAAATAGAGCTGGACTAAACTTAAAATAGATAACCTCAAGAGGGCTTAACTGAATGAACATGGCTGGACTTAAAATATAATCATTAAACCGAACTTGACTAAACTGATAGAACTGATTTGGACTAAACTGAATTCAGCAGAACTGGATTAAACTAAATGAACCCAAGCTGGACTAAACTGGATTAAACTAAAATGGACTAAACTGCATTATACAGAACTAGACTAAACTGAATAAAATAGAGCTGGACTAAATTTAAAATAGATAACCTCAGGAGGGCTTAACTGAATTAAACTTGGCTGGACTTATAATATAATAATTAAAGCGAGCTTGACTAAACTGATTTGGACTAAACTGAATTAAACAGAACTGAATTAAACAAAATGAACCCAAACTGGACTAAACTGGATTAAACTAAGATGGACTAAACTGGATTAAACTAAGATGGACTAAACTGGATTAAACAGAACTGGACTGAATTGAATTAACCTGTGCTTGAATGAACTGTATTAAACTAAGCTCAACTAAAATGAACTGTATTGAGTTAAAGTAACTGAATTAGACAAATCAGAAGTAAAGTGAATTAACCCGAGCTTGACTAAACTGAACCCAGCTGAAGTGAACTAAAAATGAAGCAGCAGTAAACTGTATATAATTTCTTAGTCAAACATAAACCAACCCTGCCTGGCTGAATGCTCTTCTGCACCCTGTATGTCACATTATAACAAAATTAATCTGAACCAAGAGGAGCTAAGGTGAAGTGAATTGAGATGACGTGTTCACACCCTCGACGGCGGCTTCATGTGGTGAGAAGATTCGAGCGTCTCCGCACGGCGAGGTGCTGATGTACAGGTGGAACTGAACATCGTCCTTCAGCTGGTAGCCGTGCTCGTCACACCGCCGGAATATGGACCGCTCGTGATCCTCAGGATTGTTACTGCGCAACACAGACACACACAGGCACACACACTCTTGTTAGCGCTGCTCTGTAAATGATGTCCGCAGCTGACAATAAGCAGAATGGTTTTATGCTCCTTCACCCGTAACACCCATCACTTGTTCGCTGTTTAACACACAGTCACCATGACTGATCAATCACACACACACACACACACACACACACACACACACACACACACACACACACACACACACACACACACATAATGTGGGCCTCAAATAGAAGTAACAATCAATTCTCCATCCCCACCGTCTGCTGAGATTGAATTTTCAATCAATTTTGTACAGGAGGGATTGGCAGCTCTGTTCCATTCTCAAAACAGATTAGCATTACGTTACCTACGTACACTCACCACACCCATTAAAGATGAAATCCTTCATCACGCCACACACACATCACAAGATTTGTTCGAGGCAATCGTTTAGATCTGCTCTACACACACACACACACACACACACACACACACACACACACTGGTTCGTAAGCGTTTCCACGACTCACCTGAGGAAGTGCTCCAGCTGGCTGTACAGGTATCTGATTAGCGAACGGCGTGCGATGATCTCAGCGTGACAGTCGTTTAACGCCAAACCTCGGTCACTCATGTACTCGCCGTTTATGCACTTGGTTCCCGTGGAAACACAGATCACCTGTGCGTCCTTCACATCAGTCCCTGGAAATCAAAAATAAGTTAAATTAAGTGAAATATACAGCAAAAATACGTTCATTTGCCAAAGTGAAAAAACTACCTGAAACATTTCTTAGCTGGATTAAAAAACAATATCCGTTTGAAATGATTATGAGGAAAAAAACTGAATGTAATGGCACCTAATGTAATGTGCAACAGCTTTTTTCCACAAGCCACCCATCTCCTCAACAAAAAAGGTCTAGACTGACACACACACACACACACACATTATCACTCAGCTTAACTTAACTACCTCAAAACTTTGAGACTGGACTGACTAATCAACACAAGCGCAAACACACTGATCTACATTACCAGACTATTGTACACACCAACCTGTAAATGCTCTTTTGCACAATATTCATTACTGGTTTACTTTTTGCACTAACTTTTTAATTCTTGCTGCTACGCTAAGGAATGTTTACTGTCTCTCCACTACCTCAATTCATCACCTCAACACCACAGAGTATTATGTTGTGTTATGTCATGTTTGTCGCACTGTCACTTTTGCACGTACATTTGCACGTGCACTTTATGTTGTCTGTATTAAAAAAAATATAAAAAAAAACTCTGAGTTGGCTAGTTAGTTTTTGTTCATTTATGTTGTAAATTTACGTTGCATGTAGCACCTTGGTCCTGGAGGAACGTTGTTTCATTTCACTGTGTACTAACTGTATATGGCTGAAGTGACAATAAAAGCCGCCTTGAACTTGAACCTTAGAGAAGATCGATGTCTAACACTATTCCATGATTTAGTTGTCATTTTATGGGCGTGGCTAAATGTTTTAATTCACTTAGGTTGTACAAACATTTTATGAGATGAATTATGCGTTTGATGTGTGTGTGTGAGGGTATGTCTGTGTGCTTGCATACCTGTTGTCATAACAACACCAGCAAGGACTTTCCGTCGTGCGTGCGGCGATATGAAGTTGTCCGTCAGCTCGCTGAACTTCTCCACCACCAGCCGAGACACAGCGTCTGCCAGAACCTGACACACACACACAGGCAGGTGGATCAGAGTGATATTCATCCTGTTTGAACAATGCTCCATTCTCTCTGATGGTAATTAAGATTAGTTTGTTGTGAGTGAAATAGAGGATTATAGATGGAGGATTATCAGACGTGTAAATAAACACTGAATTCGAAGAGAAAGACTAAGAGCTTTAATGTCTGACTTGAATACAAAGCCATTTCAATCACAATTACGCTCTGATTTAATTAATGCCACACTAATGAAGATTGACAGGGCTTTTTAACGAGGAAGAATTCTGGATCCACAAAGCAACTGATGCAGACGAATAATAAAATAATTAATTTCATCTGTACTAACGGAAAGCCAAAACTTATCTGACAGAGAGACAGATAGAGAAAAGAGAGACAGATAGAAACTATAGAATACAGTGTAATGGAACACCAGAGCCGTACCTCAGATCTATAGTTAGAATTCAGAATTAGAACCCTTGCTGTTAGATATGTAGTCTCTGGCTCGTGCTCACCTGCGGCAGGTGTAACTGCAGCCCGTCTCTCGGTATGGGCTGTCTAGACGGCGTCTGGTCCAGCTGCATGTTGAAGAGGCCTGAAAGCGCCGCCTGAGCCGCACGTGCCTTTGCCAGCTTCTTATTCCGTCCTGATCCCTGAAAGACCTGCAAGTCCACCGTCACAGCCATCACAAAGTTCTTAGCGTGGCTTTCTCCACTTTCAGCCACGAACTCGTACTTGAGGCCTGGCCGCAGCTCATTAAGGATCATCACCGCGTTTTTCCCGTGGCCCACAAGGACCGGCTGTGGCGCCGAAACAGGTGGCGTGCACTCCTTCCTCGGGTGCAGGGTTCCGTTGGTGGTGGAAATGGGGCAGAACAGATCACGAGGCGTCTCAAATCCGTTGAAGAGGGCGTCGGGGAAATCGGCTTGGTCCGAGGTGAAGTCGGTGGTGATACTGAACGTGTGGCCCATGGCGACATGAGCTTCCGAGGCGTTGGGGAACTGGACGAAAGAGCGCAGCGCCTTTTCCGCTGCGCTCAACTTGGCCTTCTTCTTCGTGGGCCCCGTCCCTTCGAAGCGCTGCCCGTTGACCTCCACGCTCATGGCGAAGACCGGAGCGTGCACCGGCCCTGTCTGGGACAGGAGTTTGTACTGAAGGCCCGGTTTGATCTCGTTCAGCTGCATGAGCGCGTTTTTCGGCGGCATCGGACCGGGCGCTTTCTTGCGCCTCTTGGGGCGGAATTTGGAGTGGGCATGGCCTCGGTTGCCCTCCTCCAGGGGCCTCTTGCGCTTCACCCCAAGCGGTGCGTTCCTGTTGGCTGCCTGTAGCCCCGTCTTGAACGAGAAGTTATCCAGATTGCGGTTCTCTTTGACGTCTGTGCTGCATGAACCTGCGACGCCCAGAGAGAGCAACTTACAGCGCCTTCCATGCAGGATCTTGTAAATGTAAAATTTAGAGCTCCGGTTATCTCTGCTTTGCAACTGAGTCAACATGATGCGATTTTTCATTTAACAAAACCCTACACGATATTCAAGCGATCTGTAGTGATGTTACTTGTGTGACTTCATGTTGCTGTACTTCCTACACTGAGGGTCCATCTGGGAGTTGCCCTCATTCTACAAGAACTTTTTATTGTGTGTTAAATCTTCTGTATCTAAAACCGCTTTTTAGGAAGTGCTTGTCAAAGATCAGACAAGTTAGACATAACCAGCTACAGCAGCAAAGTAACTAGTGTTTTAATCACCTTGTTGCAAACCTTTTCTAAAATGCTAAATGCTTTGGTCATAAACTCTTACTGGTGTGATCTGTTTTTTTTGTAATGGAAGTTTAATCATACAGTAGATTATGCCAGAACAATCCTGACTAACAGGACACTGTTGTGTATCACACAAGCTTTTAAAAAGACCTGCACACCTATAGGAATTACTATAATAATAATAATAATAATAATAATAATAATGTTAATGGTTGATAAAGAAACTCATCCATCATCAGATGCAAAGCTGAGTGTAAATTTATAACATTTATAACATCCTGCAGCAAAAGCTCATTAGGTTACTTCTTTAAGGGCTCAAGGATACAAAGAAAAGAGAGAGAGTGCGAGAGTGAGGATGAAATGAATAGAGAGAGACAAAAATAAAGTCTGTAGGAGGAATCAGGAGTTAAACGTGGTTTGTTGTCAAGGTCAGAGTTTATCCTTATAAACAAATAAACAAAAACAAGACCTAGGCATAGAATACAGCTGGGATTTGTAACTTTCTTTCAGTCTGAAGTGTTTAAGTGTGTACTGTGTGAGTCACTGTTAAGTTTAACACGTTCGAGTTGAACTGGATTGATTTATAAAAGGCAAAGTGGAGACATATATAGCACGAAGAAAGTAAACAAAACAGTGATGCAGTTAGTAATAAGCTTGTACATAAACACACACGCACACACACACACATCACTGTGTATAAGAGTTCTTTGTAAATGAAAGACTCAAAGGCAACCAAGTTTGTACTCCACTGTTCTGGATTCTGATTGGTCAGAAGGTGATGTTAAGATTTTATCAGCAGCTCTGACACGACCGCACGTAGAGCTGCAACTTAAAATTTTCCACATTCTTCAGAATCGAGGTTTACAGTCCTCTTGAGGTTTTGCGCAACAAGAAAAGACAAGCTGAGAGAGAAATTCTTAAACAAAACCTATGAACTGATAAAGAAGCTTGGGAGGAAACCACTATAAACTGCTACACTGGGAAGACTCGTCTTTGTTTAATTGATAAAAAAAGATCGCAGTTGTTGGCCGACCGGTGTGGAACAAGAGGAATAAAACAGAAGGGATGATGGACGTGGAACCACTTACTCATACTCTCGTCTTCATCCACAGTCACGCTGTGAAACGTCTGTGTATCCTGAGTGCGACCTACACACACAGAGAGAGAGAGAGAGAGAGAGAGAGAGAGAGAGAGAGAGAGAGAGAGGAACACACATGACTATCAGACCGTCTGTACAGCTCTGAGGGCGGGACTTCTACGTCTAGGGGGAAGGTCATCCATAACAACCCGTAACAAGGCTTATTAGATTGAGCAGCTGAATCTGTGTGTGTGTGTGTGACAGATGAGCAGCAGCTGTAAAATCATTGTGACAGCTCTAAACTAGTGGAGCTGAGTGCTCTGTGTGTGTGTGTTGACACCCTGATCAATCCGTTTCACACACTAGGCACTAGCTGAGTATGCTGCACTGATGTATTGTTATGTTTAATACGCAGCTTTACGTTACAGAGGTCAGAGAACATTTAAGGAAGGAGTCTCTAGTGTTAGGGTTTTTTTTTCTTAGCAGAGAGAGGAAGATTGAGGCAGGGGTTCACACTTTTGTGGTTCACACTGAGAGAGAGAGAAAAGAGTAAAGAGAGGACAGCGAGGAAATGACTCTGTAACAAATCAACGGGAACTAACTTAATCTTATGAACGTTCTACGATTTTAAAATGTAATTATAAGAAGACAGTAACTAGAATGGGACTGGAATGGGATTTTTTTCCACAGCTTTTTGTTTTCCCCAGACTGACTGTGCTACTCAAATGTAGCGTACGTACATAATTTCTGTGAAGCGTCACAGTTAAAAAAAAAAAAAAAACTCTCAGAGTGGGTGTGGGTTACTCTGCCATCTTTATGCCCTATTATAATTTTGTTTAGAATTTAATTGTTCCGGCTGTTAAGAATCAACAATAACGAGTATTTGCATTTTCTCTAAACTTAAAAAAAAATAAATTGTTCAACGCAGATTTATTTTGAATTTAACATAAACTCCAGAAATCATCTGCAGACACACAGTCCTCCGCGCCGTGTGGCTTTACATCAGCTCCTAACGCTTTTTAAACCACACGATCCATCATGAACTCATCGATAATTAACTCTTTTGCATAAGTGGCTCGTTGTGTTTAGTTTGGCGTAAGATTATAGGAATTAATCACAGAGCTTCCTTTAACACATGGTTTTCCTTTAAAAGACACAAACACACCAGGAACTCTTGAAAACAACTCATGAAGTTACACCGCTCCTCAATCTGCAGAACAATGTGAGTTTTTTTAAACAGTGTTTAAATGTTAGTGAATGAAGTCAACAGTCTCCTCCTGATATGATATTATCACGATACCTTGGGGCTGATTAGATTAATATTGTGATTCTAAAATACCCCTGATGTTGTTACAATTTTAAACCTTTAAAAAATTTTTATGAGTAATTATTGAAGTACATTATGTAGCGCGTTCCTTATAACATTAGTTTTCTCACTTAAACCCAAGCACAGCGTTTAAACACTACAAACTAACTTCAAATACAACAATTAGCTTAAACACAAAGCTACACTGTTACTGAGCAGTGCGTATCTCTGTTACATCATCCGCCGTAATTATTATTTCTAAATTTCGCTAATAATTCACTTCTACCACACGAGCTGAAAATGTGTAAACAGTTCGGACTGCACCCCCTGTAGGATCATAAAAAAACGGCAATGTTTTACCACTTCAAACACCTCCAAAGTCTCAAAATTCAACTTGACAGTGAGCGCTCGGTACAGCATGGTTTATATCTGAGGCTGATCGGCTGATCACCGGTCACGCCCACTCACAGGCAATTCTGCTCACTATCATGAATGTAAAAATAGCTTTTAAAAAATGTATTTTGTAGTGTGGCGATACGTAAATCAGAACACAAAACAATTTTCCCCACATTCTCTATTAAATGCTACACAGGAGTGAGGATATAGGATAACAGTCAGAACTATGCAAAGATACAATGAAATATAATATCAATATCGTAATAAATTATATCGTAAAACACATTTCTTGTAAACCTTTAGTAGTAGCAATTACAACCTGTGATTTAAAGTAAATTACTGGATGTTTTCCATAAAATATCTTCACCATATCGAGAGAGACACAATGTTTCTGCCCTAATCAGGTTAATAAACAGATAAATGTCCTCTGAATAAATGGGAGAGTCATGTGACCTACTGATACAAAAAGGTAGAGTTAAGGCAGCTCTCCTAAAGACAGGAGCGACATCAGTGCTCGTTATTAATCTGCTTTGCAGCGATGCTGACGGGACTGTGAAGCTCTGAAATCTGTGGACTACCTAGAAAAAACTTATAATCCAATCTATACATTAGTTCACCCAAACAACACACACACACTCACGTGGGACAGACACACTCACGTGGGATAGACACACTCTGTGTATCGTACATTACCACCTGTTACACATACACACTTGTTTTGAAACTATGAGTAAAGTTATGTTACAATAAAGCATTAAGTTTCATATAGGAAAAACGGTTTTTATTTTATATTATAATATAAAATTAAATTCTCTCTTAAAAACCTCTATCTCACTCACACACACACACACACACACACACACACACACACACACACACACACACACACGACTGGTACCGTTACGTTCAGAGCGTTTCTTGCGTCTCCGTTTCGACCTGCAGCGGCTCCCACAGAGAAGCGACGATGCCATGCTGCCGGAACACGTCCGAGACATGAAAGTCTGACACATAGACACACACTCTCTCTCTCTCTCTTTTATATACACCGTCCTCTCTCTCTCTCTCTCCCTCTTTCTCTCTCTCACACACACACAGCTGCATACACCCCCTCCCACGGAAAAAGGGAGCGACTGAGACAGACTCAGAGAACAATATAGTGTAAAAGAGAGAGAGAGAGAAAGGAAGAGACAATAAAAGTGTTACGTGGAGAAGTGAGTGAGAAACAGACAAAGATAAAGACACAGATAGAGAGAGATGAGAAAGAGAGAGAGAGATGAGAAATAAAAAGAAAATGTTTTTCATGTTTTATAAAAGAGATAGTTTCTCTTTCTGTGTGTGACAGCAGGCTTAAAGCCAGAGCATCACACAAACCTATAGCTTTTCGCTGGAAGTGAAAACAGTGCGTTCAGCACCACGGACAGCTACACAAGGGTGAAGCGCCAAAACGCTCCATTGCTGCTAGCAAACAGTCTATAGTCGTCTAAAGCTCACAGCTGCTTCATATCGTGAGTAGGACTCGCATGACTGTGAAATTTATGCCTGTATTCTCTCCTCCTTCAGATTCTGACCGCTCCGAGGAGCTGCACTTCACCTTCTCCCTCACGATCGTGCACCCCTACACACTAAAAGCACCTGCGTGTGTGTGTGTGTGTGTTTGAATGTGAGTGCACTTCTCAACGTTTCAAAGAGCTCGTACAGATCCAGAGAAAAAAATAAAGAGCATATTCCACACACTGGTATCTCCTGTCGTCTGTGTTTTCCTGTCCTGAGTCAGTCCTGTGACACTGTGAAATTTAAGGAAAGAAAATTATAGAAGTTTGCCAGAGTATGCGTAAGCGGGGTGTTGATCAGTTCTTTGCCGCCCCCTGGTGGATCCCTGCAGCTCTGCACTACAAGCAGACGTTCTCTAAATGTCTCATCTCCTCTCTTTGTCTATACCGCTTTATCCTGTATTCAGGGTACCAGGGGGCGGAGCCTATCCCAAGAGACTTAGGGCATGAGACGGGGTACACCCTGGACAGGGTGCCAATCCATCGCAGAGCACGCACACACACATACACACACACACACACTACGGCCAATTTGGGAACGGCAATTAGCCTAATCTGCAGGTCTTTGGAAGTAAACCGGAGGAAACCCACCAAGCATGGGAGAACATGCAAATTCCATCTGCACAGTGGCGGGAATCGAACATGGCTGGGAATCGAACATGGACCCTGGAGGTGCAAGGCGACAGTGCTAACCACTACACACACAGTGCTGCCTTGATCTAAAAGTAAAAAAGGTAAATAAAAGAATGAATAATTAAACAAACAAAAAACATACACATTAAAAGCTCATTAATAAAATCTGTTTATCTGACTATAAGGATTGTATTAACTCGCCAACACTGTTCAACTTTGCAGTTCAAAAGTACCTTAGTACTTCAAATTATTCCTCAGAACAAAATAAAATATTTTGCTGCGTACAGAATGTTTTGGAGCTCTAACCCGATCCTCTGCATCCTCTCCTCTCACACCAACTAACTTCATGTCCTCTCTCACTACTAAAACGCACTGATAAAATCACATGACAGGTGATGCTTTGACATAATTTATATAACCAGTAGAGGGCGCTGTGTGCGCACAAATGTCCTGACATGACTACAAGAACTGAGAAAGAAAGAGGAATATGATCATGCTCTGATAATCATCTGACCGCATGCACATTCCTAACAAGAACAAGCAGAAAAATGATTGCTGACACACACTCACACACACACACACACACACCAAGACATTTCTATGAAAAAAAAAAAACGACATTACATATAAACCTCAGGAGTTTATTTTTATTTTAAAGGTGTGGTGATCGAAACATGATAGCTCATAACAAAAGTTCAACACTTTTTACTTTATTATTAAAAAGCCTTATTCCGACAGGACTACACATACATGTGGGTGTGGGGTCGTTTCCTCATTTTATTTCCCTTTCAGGTCGACCATACTGTTTTTTTTTTGTTTGTTTTTTTGAGAAAATTACAGACCTGCTGTTTTTCACCAAATGTCTGATTTCTGACTTTAATCCGATACACACGCCTGTGCACTTCTATACAGATCATCATTCACATAACAAGGTGTGTGCATGTGTGTGCGTGCGTGTGTGTGCGTGCACATCTGGCACCAGGACCTTTGAATCTTGTAAAGCTGTGAGGTGAGGTGTGAATGGATCAGACATGTTTGTCCAGCACATCCCCTGCTGGAGATCTGGAGAATTTGAAGGCCGAGTCAAGACCTCGGACTCCTTATGGTGAGGGACGGCTGTGTGTTCTGACTCGTATCTATCACAGCCAGCGATCACTTTATTCACCAGTTTGTGCCAGTTTGTGTTGATCTCCTGTGGGATCCGACCAGGAGGTCTTCTCTCGCTAGTTGTCTTATGCACCCAATACACCTTTACGAATTTTATCTATTATTGACACACACATCTAATAACGTTATGCCGTCTTAAACAACACGCCGTCTCTGCACTAATCACTTCTAAGTCCTTCTGAATCGCCTCTGAGGGCACAGCTTGGTGTGTGAGACACAGGATTGTACACCCTACGTAGTGCTTTAGCTTTCCAATTAACACTATTTGGGATTCGACCCCAGAACCCGGAAGTTGATATTCTACAGTGTAATTAGTGGAAATATAAAGTAAATCTGGTGAGTTTCTCAGGACTGTCCACTACCTCCATGGTTTATTCTCATCACCTTATGGCTACAGAGTACCGCTAAGAGTTTAACACGACTCTCACCTCCTGTTAAAGGTCATATTCAGTACAATAGCACTCTCTCTCATATGATATCGCTTTAGTTTAATTACATCCAAGAAACTTTTACATCTGGTATCAGGCGCTGAGTTGTTACTCTTTAAACGACGTCACCCCCCGTATGTCACAATTTGACAGCCTCAATTTCATTAACGATTTCCATAAAACAAATGACTTTTACTCATTAGCACTCGTTTCTTTCCTGGTGTTGACTTTTTTGCAACAATTGCAACAATGATTGATTAAATAGGCTGCCGTTTGCCCTCTGTCACGTCTCATTCTCTCTCTCTCTCTCACACACACACACATACACACACACACTCAGAGTGGCTGACCTCAGATCTTAGTGTAACTTTAGCACTCCCCAGGGTCCCATCCACCAACACTGAGATCTGATATGAAGATAAAAGGTGTGTGTGTGTGTGTGTGTGTGTGTGTGTCTGCACAGCAAGATGGATTTGATTTGATTTACAGACTATCATAAATAATGCTCTGTAAAAAATATAAGAAAAAAGATAGTAAGAGAAAATGAATTAATGCCCCCAGGGTGTGTGTGTGAGATGAACACACAGACGTTGAATATTTTCCTACAACAGCACTGTTTTATTCCTCCTAATTCCTAATTACCTAACGAAGATGATGTACTTTTTATCCGTTTAAAGTTAAACTTAACCCTCTTGGCAGAAGCAACTTCCTGTTCTCTCGTCTGTTTCAACTATCGTTCCCTCACCAGCCTCTTACAAAGTGCAACTCTTCACATCTCTATGATCACACACACACACACACACACACACACACACACACACACACACACACACACACACACAGACACACACACACACACACCACACTTAAACATCTTCATCAGTGTCCTGTGCTCCACTGTGAATGAGCTGTTGCTATAGAAACCATAAAACCAGCACATTAATGAAAATGTAATAAAAATAGTGCTACTGTCAGAGGTGCTGTTATAGAAAACTAATCAACACCTTCTGGCCAATCAGGATGCAGAATGTAATCAGAGCACGCTGATTAAATCCAGACATTATTCCTGCTTCTCAAGGAGACGACTGTAATAAAATGTATTTCTCCTCTGTCACAAAAATCACAGACCGGGATGTTTTTACTGAATAAATTACATTATTATCATTTTATCCACAGAACAATAGAAAACAGATTTATGTAACCATTAATAAAAAGTCTGTTTAGTCAGATTACTTAAACTTACGAGACACGGTGAGTTGTTTTTTTCATATTGTCCGCGTTCTGATGAAACCTCGTAACTCAATTTTTCGCCAAAATCGTTTTTTTCGTGTATATTAATTATTTTTAGTGCAACATGTAACTCTGTGCTATATATATGCTGTATTTGTCTTGGATACATTTGTACAATTTTTTTTTCATTTACATTTCAAGTGCATTTTTTTTCGCTCTCCTGAAAAGTTGAAAAATTGAGTTACGAGGTTTCATCAGAACACCGACGATATGATTTTTAAGACTTGTCTGGAGCTGCAGAAAGCAGACAAGTAAACAGTAGAAGTGGAGTAGAAGTGCTGTGTGTGTGAGAAGGAACATCTGCTAATGAAATGTTTGTCCCGTGGAACTGAAACGCCCAGAGTGCCAGTTTGTCAGTGAAGAAGCGGGACTCGGGGCTGGACCTGTTTCAGTCTGAGAGAGACAGTGACAATAACAAAACGAATGAGAAAGCTCAGAGACCTCGCTCGATATAGACCTCGTTCCATTTCCTCAAAGCACCCACTGAGACTTAGTGAGCCGTGAATAAACGCACGCCTCAAAAACACTCTGACAAAAACATCCAACAGTCATAGATTTCTCAACTTCTTTCTTTGCTCACATACGTCATCCCTGATGCTGGACGTATGGGACTCCTTGTAGTAAAGATAAACCCTGCAACCTTAACCTGTCCTCGGACAACATCACTCTCCTGCCTAGCCATGTCTTCCTGTCCACAGGAGACACGCCCAGCAGAACTATGATATCGGCTTATCAAAGAAATTAACACGTTAAACCATTCTTCTCCCTGAATGTAGCTTGGAAGAGGTGAAAGAAACAAGTGTGCTCCCATAATTATTTCATTTACACACAGCACCAGTCAAATGTTCGGACACATGTCTGGATTTATTTTCTACATTCTAGAACAATACTGGATTTTGAACTATACAATAACACATATGGCTTTATGTAATTAATTAACAACAATTAACAACCAGCACCTCAGATTAGAGCCGTTATGAAGCTTTACAGAGCAAAAGTAGCAGATATACATCTCAATATCAACTGTTCAGAGGAGATTAGTGTGTGTTTTATATAAACGCCTTCAGTATTGTTTTACAGTGTAGAGGGAAAAATGTGTGTGGTGTGTCCAAACTTTCAACTAGAAGTGTGTGTGTACTTATATATATAAATATATATATATAAAGTAGTGCTGAGCAATTAATCCATTGGACCTGTGAAATTATGTAACTGCAAAAGACTGCTAATTATTACACGCCATATATACAAAAAAAAAAAAGGAGTTTGTTAATAATTTAGGACTTTGTTATTTTGTAATAGTTTTCAGGTGATGAATAAATATTGGATAACATTTGCTGCCTCGATCAATATGTTGGAATACAAAACAGTACACTTAAGTCACATACCTGAGTTTAAATCACAGCCGCAGTGTGAGTAAAAATAATCGTAATGTGATATTTCTGATCAAATCGTGCCGCCCTAATATATAACAATTCCATACACTATCAGTTTTCAATCTCTACGTAACACAAGGGGAATCTGAGAAATGATTAAATATTAAGTAATAAAATGAATCCTTAATTATTCATTATTAATGCTAATTATTATTAACATAAATTATTTAAATTAGGTAAAAATTATTATTACCTTAATTGGTATGTGTGCGCACAACCACACATACACACACACACACACTAACAGCAGTTAATAAAAAAACATTTATTGTGACATATTGTATAACATTAGTTAAATCTAATTTAAAATGTAATTAAATTTAAAAAATTTATGCAAATGCTTTAGCATCAAGAAGGCAGCAAACAAGGTGTGAGTGTGTGAGAGAGAGAGATCATAAGAACTATAAGTTTGTGGTTGTTAGTCTTTCGGCTGTTCCCATCGAGGGGTCGCCACAGCGGGTGATTCGATTCACACAACACCTTAGCACAGGTTTTCACCTGATACGCTTACTGACGCAACTCTCCCATTTTAACCAGGCTTATAACAATTATAATGTGAATTTATTAAAAACGAGTATTTTATCTACTTTAAATTGTTCAAATGTTTCATCACTTAATGAAAATCATATATTTTTTAGCTTTTTCTTTTAATGTTTAAATAAGAAATAACATATTTTAATGACGCTAATATATTATCTGTCTTTTTAAATAATTATAAGAGATTTAAGAGATAAAATGTGACTCCATTCCTATTTTTATTTTGATTCCCGCAAAAACTTTTAATATAATATATTGTAAGTTTAAATATTGTAACTTGTGGTTTAATATATTTATAATAACATAATTTATTGCTCTCTTCATATTTTGGAATATTAACAGAAATAATTAAATAAAAATGTTATGACATTTACCTGATTTATGAGGAAATAATAAAATCAACATGACTCTTTTAACGTCTCGTTAAATAATCCTAAAACTATATATCAGTAAACGGCACAGCGAGACCGAGTATGACGGACACTGTGGATGATCACTTGCCCCGTGCTCCACTGGGACAAGGACACCGAGGTAGGCCGCATTCGTGTTTCATGACGGTGTTTTATTTAAAAAGTCAAGAAAAGACATCCCATAATAAGTGTAAAAGTACTTCTTGATAAACAATTGGCCAGTGATTATGATTTAAAAAAGCAACACTTTCTCCAGCTTGCGCTCACCGCAGATGGTGAACACTGCAGTGTGAATTCGAGGTTAAAAAAAAAATGGGTCATTCGCTTTTATTTCTGCAAGTTTTATTTCATCATCTCTGTGATATAAATACAGATTTTAAAAATAGGATTACACTGGTTCCCTAGGATATGCACTCCTCTGCTCTGCCATTTCTCTCTCTCTCTCTCTTTCTCTGTGTCCTTTCATCCTGTCCTCCAAACGCAGCTCGCTCTGAATCACAGGCAATGATTCATGCATATACTAATTTTTATTTCCTTGTCTTCGTGACTGGCCTACATGGAGCGAGTAAATAAAGAATAGTATACAGGTTGCCCCAAAAGTCTCCACACATACTGCAGAGGAAATGAACACTTTCAATGTAAAAAAAAAAAAGACTTTATTTAAAAACCATCTTCTAAATAATCATTGTTTCGTTGTAAACATGCACAGTCGTCTGTGTGAAAAAAACAATAATAAATAAATATAAGTAATAATAATAATAATAATAATAATTGTCTGTTCCTGCTTTATTTTGTTCAATTTACATTTCTTTATAAAGTCATGGCATTCTACACTATTCTATAAAAAGCAACAGACAAAAGTAACTGTTAATTTGTTTTGTTGTCTGTTTGTTTTTATGGCAGATATTTATGTGTCCAGTCTCATTGCTTTTTTTTTTTTTTTAATTTTATTATTAATAACTTCTGAGAGAGAAACAGAGAGCGACTAGTGAGGAAACCTCTGTTCATAGCATTGACTGAACGTAATTGAGAGCCTTGCGGACGTTCCCCGATGTTAAATTTAACTAGAAACTATAAAAAGCATGACGTTCATTAACAAATGAAACAAGTGAAACAGCACACTTTAGAATGTGAATAAAATTAGAAAAACACTTGTGCTGTATCACACCAATCTAACATAAACTTTTTTTTGTTCAACAGCACTTTGTGAAATGTTTCATCCTTTACATACACACTGCCTGGAGTGTTTCAATGTACATTTTAATTGACAAATTAATCGCACAAGCCAACAGGATGCAGGGATTTTTTTATCCTCAGAGGACGCTACATCTGCTGAGCAAGCAATTAAAATAAAATCACCACCAGTCCTTAAGTGTGACGCTCGCCCTGAGAAAGCCGACATTACTGCTTTGTCCGTCCAGAGCAGGCCATTATTCATAAATTCAAAGTTTATGAAAAGTGTTGCTTTGGCTTTTAATAATTTTTTATTAAAGTCAAATAGACTGGAGCAGCAAATAAAAAAATTAACAAAATATAAAAGGTTTCGCAGAATGACTTGAAGGATATGAACGCAACGCAGACGAGACGCTACACGCTGTCAGATATGTTGAACAGATAAAGCGACGTGTGACGTGATCTCCTGCTAACTACTCACAACTCGAGCCTGACTGGAACAGGCATGTGATGATTGTTTCATCAGATTTTACCTCACCTCAACTTTTCTTTCTCTGCTTTATTTTTTACCGGTTTCGGATTTTATCATGTGGAGAAAACACCTCAAACCTCTCTGGGCGAATTAAGGACATAGGAAAGATGTGTGTCCATGTGCCGTATTAAAAGCAGCTAATCTGCATGTCAGTGGGAGAAAACTGGAGTACCTGGAGGACACCCACCAAGCACACGAAGAACATGCAAACTCCATGTACACAGACCCCGAGGCGGGAATCGAACCCGAAATCTGGAGATGCAAGGCAACAGTACTAACCACTACATTACCGTGCCAACCCCGAACATGAGACTGCCCAAAAAAACAACGGAGTATTAAATTTTTTTTACGGTTTCTCAGTGAAAAAAAAAAAGATTAATAAATTAAGAGAAGAAAAAAAGAGAGGCTGGTGAGGAAATACACGTCTTGTCGATGTTAAACAGCATTAAAGTTAAAAACGGATAGAATGTACATTGTGTTTGTAATAACTGTAGTAACTGACAAATTGCTATGGTATAAATGAATTACAACAATTAGAGACATGCTGTTACGAGTATTCAATTAACTTTTTAAAACTGACTCTAAGGAAGGTTCTAGATTACATCTGAAATCTGACGAAGGTGTGAATACTGTGATAAGAAGTCTCAGGGTGCGATTTTTATCCACACGCAGTGTTTATCAACATGAAGTTTAGAAGATAAATGGTTATAAGCATCAAAACATCCCTAACCTGATCAATGCTGAATTTGTATACACACCGTTAATGGACATCATCCTTTACCATATCACAACACACAAGGTGTCCACAGTGCATGTCTGATCTCAATCAAATACACACTCACTGAGCACTTCGTCTTTCATTCTGCACTGTTACTCTGCTATATACATCATGATGCTACACACATAACTCTCTGATCTATTAGCTTCAGGATCTGCTCAGTTACTCTCACTATTACATATTTAGCACAGAGACTCAGTTTCACTGTCACTTTTATGCAGTTCTTTACACAATTAATACTATTTTCACTGTTGTCACCTTGCCACATATAAAATCGCACATCCACTGTCAAATAATTTCTTTTCACTTATTAGATCCCTTTTTTTTTAACTTGTGATTTGTAACTTATAACTTGTGAGCTAAAATAATGGTCACCTAGAAACAATAGGTGCACTAGCCGTACCTCTGTAATCTGCATGCCTGGGTTCTTTAAAATGCAATATCATGTGCAATATTACTCATCACTGCCGGTGTACATTCTACATTAGAATCTGGTGTCCGCTGCTCTATTGCTACCAGTTGCTGCATTCTATTTTGTTGACTGCTGCATCTTATGTCTAGTTTGTGGATTATTTATTTATTTATTTTTGCTTTATTCATTACTTCACTTAATTGCATTGCTCTCTTTGCTCTTGGAGTAGTCTCTGGCACAATAATTTCCTCAGGGATTAAAAAGTTTTATCTAATTTTATGCTTTTTATATCTCTTGTAATTGTTTTGTTCTTAGCATAGTAACTTCTGGTCAGTTCTGACATTCTCACCCTGTGTGTACTGACTGTACAGCATGTAAGATAGACAGTTTATAATCACATCCACAACTTGCCTGTGTGTTACTGTCTCTACTGCTGCTACAAATCTGAAAGTTATCTATCTATCTATCTATTAGGACGTGATCTGATATCATCTCAAACCCATTTAGTGCTCAGTGAACACTTTTCCTTCTAGACGCACATTACTCCCATTACTTCACACTGCAGCCTGTAATGCGCTCCTGATTCCATTAGCGCGCGCGCGCATCGTTTAGATCAGGCGGTCAGCGCGCGCCGCTTTATGTGGGGCGCACGGGGAAGCTGCAGTGCGCGCGTGCCTTGAGCCGCGCGCGCGAGTGGGGCTTTTAAACGCGCGCCGCCCGCACGAGCGTCACGTTTTTCCTTCACCTCAGAGAAATGAATGAGTTAATCAAATAAATAAATAAAGAAATAAATAAATAAATCGAGGCAACATCGACTAATTTCTGACAGAAACGTTAAAGTATTTCGTTAAACAATTATTGTAATGTGACTCATTTTAAAATGAAAAAAAAAATGATATACTCACGGTCGCTCTGAAGAGAAAGAAGGGCTCGAGACGTTGGTGTGAAGCTAAGCTAACACTCCACTCCTGTCACACACACATACACACACAAACACGACGCGCCAAAAGGAATTAATATTTAAGTCATAAAATAACCAAAACCAATATTTTTCCTGACAGACTTCACAAATAAATTGAAATACGTAAATGTATGAATATATATATATAAAACCTGTGTGACACGAGAGCGCGTGTAATTCCTGAGGCGGCTCCGTTAATGTGAGAGCTGCGGGACGTTGAAAAGAGAAGGCGGGACCTCGGACGCGCGCGGCTCCACTGATTGGCCGAGGAGTGAGCGGGCTCTAAAACAAAGACGCGTTCTTATTGGATAATAATCGTATGACAGGTGCGTTGCGCCACGCAATTGGTTGGAAATCAAGCGCATACGTTTTCATTGTCCAAAGGCGGATTTTAATCACGGGGGGGGGGGGGGGGGCGCGCACACCTGTTCGGGCACTGTGAAACATATTCTGTGTTTTTAAAGTACATTTTCTGATCAAATCTCTAAGTGTAGGATGAACATGATAATATGGAACAGCACCGCCCATCTAATTAATGATTCATAATAGATAATGATGTTCTTGTTTGCATACATTTGAATATGACTTCAGAATATTTAGTTCAGAATAAAACTTGTTTAGGAAGATGTTTATTAAAAATTACTTTCATCCACTGTTTACTTGAGAAATTAACATAAATATAAATACACGCTGTTTTTCAACAGAAAATCAAACATCAATTTAACAACTAATAAGACTCTAATTACTAATAGGAATGCAAAAAAAATTAATGTATTACATTTATTTATTTGGGTAAAAAAGTATAGTTCTGAATATAGAAATTCTACTTATGAAATTACACAGTACAAATGACGTCATTGTGCTAAAGGGGAGGGGCTTAACGTCTTCTTCCATGTAGCTAGGATTATAATACAGTGACTGTAAGCAGGACAGATTTCTTTAGACTCTTTCTGGAAGAGGGGACAGCATTCTCCAAATTTTCTAAAACACACACACACACACACACATTCACACTCTAATACAGCATCGAAAAATTCAAATAATCACTCAGCCTTCAGCTTTGTAGTAATAAGTCTAATAATTATAAACATAATGTTAGTTATTATGAAGTATTAAGGTAAAGTAATTTTTTTTAAGACAAGGAAAAAACTGATTAGACTCATGGGGGTAACAATATGTTCGTTCTTTTACCTTACAATAAAAAACAGGAGTGAAAAAACGACCAGAGCATGATGAATAAACCTGTCTTAAGGAGCTTCGTCTTCAAACTATTGGACAGATTCTTGTATAGAGTTTAGGACACTGGGGACGACTGCAGAAAATGTTCTACTTTTATCTCAGTTACTCAGAGACTAAAACATCCAAACCTTTATATATTAAACTTCCATCTGCTTGTTAAACACACATACCATGTAAAGGTGATTACACAGGACATTTTATTCACAAGATTTGTTTGGGTCAGATGTTGCAACATGATAGAAATACATAAAATTTCAGTTATTAACTCTTTTTTTTGTCTTAATAATGATATTATTACTTTACTTAGTAATATTTGTGAAATACCTTGACTCAGTCTCCACATGGTGCAGTTGCTATTCAATCTCTCGCTGTTTTAGTACGAGACGGGAAGAAAGAAGCAAATTGCAGAACAGCGAAATCTGATCTTTCTTTAAACTTATTGTACAAAACATATATTTATTGTGCATTCAACAAAAATGTCTTTTATTGTAAGCTACCAAAACCACACCTAATATTATAAACCATTTCAGTTAACTGTTTTAGCACACAGACAAATCAACATAGCGCACAACAACCCCCAAAACAAACAATTCTGCCAGCTAAACAATTTCAGTCACTTAAAAAAAAAAAAATTTTAAAAAGGTGAATTCAGTCACAGAATCACAGTCATGGTGCGTATTAAAATCTCCCCTGGGTCTCCAGGCCCGGAACATCAGCACTGCAGCCACTCTTCTCACGATGGAGAACGACTACAGTACCCAGGCAGACAATGCAGACGTGCTCCTGTTCAGACTCTAAAATGTTGTGAAACATACTGTACTGTGTGTGTTCTGCTTTCCCACGACCGCTTCGGCTTGTGAACAGTGAGCCGCAACAGCTTGTACGCCACCCAGCCAGTGATGACAGAACACCATGTGCTAGCTAATCACACTAACCATGACACACGCTAACACTCGGAAGTTGACACAACAGTGAATCAAGCAACGATTAATGAATAACAAAAAAGGTCAAGACCGTATAACAAACATACTGCTCATGTAAAAAGAAAAATAATTTTTACACAGTCAAAAAGGATTTTTTTTTTTCTCATTAATGTTGAAATGGTCTTCTCTTTCCCTGGTGGTGGTGGGTCCTACTGAGCATGTGCAGTACGAGTGTCTAACAGGAGACATATCGCAACTGTCCCGTCTCCGCTAAAATGATTCTATTATTTCTCCGCGACTCGTCTCAGTTTCCTGTTTTGCTGGAGCGAGCAGCAGGTGGGTTGGGATGCTCGGTCGATGGACGCACCTAAATTAGACGACATCGTCTGCATGGGGGGACGGGGACGGGGTGTTATCGAATAAGCAGGTAGGTCAATAATTTGTCCATTAGAGAACAATTTGCGTTGTGCTTGCTTTCTAAGAATAATTATCTAATTAATTTAGGCAGTGAGACAGAAAAAGTCTCTTCTTGATTATGTCATCGACCAAATCTCAGTCGACTCTTTATTCCCTACACACGTGTTCTACATATCGCACGGCTTGTAGTCTTTATAGCAATTCTTTATATAAGTGTCCCACATTGTTTCGAGTTCCATAATTAAATAACGCTTCGTCTGATTATTAAACATGAGCAATGATGGAAGGCAGAAATTTGGGGTTCGATGCATTTTATAGTTAAACCGCAGAGCTGCCGAATCCTGCATCCTGATTGGTCAGAAGGTGTTGATTAATTCTCTACAACAGCGGTTCAGACAGCGGCGCCGGTTTACAGTTTAATAATGTACTTGCACTAATACGCTAGTTTCCATAGCAACAGCGTGTCCACAGGGACATGTGCAGAGTGCACACAATGTACATGGATTTTTAAAAATGTTTACTTTGGGATTAATAAAGTACTTAATCAATCTCTCTATCTAAATAACATGACGTTTAATTAATAATTATGGAAGGAGCCTCCAGTGTTGGTGCTTTGTAACTGTTTTCAACACTGTAATTTTTCTTGCAGAGAGAGAAGAGAGGAGGCTGGTGAGAGAACGACTGTTACCGTGGGAACAGGAACCAGGAACTTTATAAATAGATAAAAGAGTATGAACTCTTTAATAAATAAACATTGTGGGAGAGAGCTGAGATTTAAGAGGAATAAAACACTGTAGGACATGCTGTTATTGGAAAATAATCAGAGTGAGGACGGCAACTCCACTTCATCACACCTCGCCAGCGCTGATTGTTTTCCTTTAACATCACCACACACAGCGTTTTACTACTGTGTGTGAACAACAACACTATAAAGGCCATTGATTTCTTACCTGAAAGCCGTATTTTACCTAAAGAATGAAGTAAAGCTGATCTGAGGTCGGCCTTTTGCTCCTTCTTGTCCGTATACACCGATTTGTGTCGCACATGAACACTCGGTCAGACGCGTGGACGCGAGCATCTGCCTCTGTCTGCGGGTTTATTAATGAAAGCTAATGGCGCCTCTCTCTCTCTCTCTCTCTCTCTCTGCTTTGATCACATCAGTTTGTCAGGAGCCTGTCGGGGCGTCAGAGTGTTTCCCCAGGCACCACCGATCCCCTTCAGTCCTGCGGCTTCGCTTCACCTCAGACCACCAACACACACTTGGCATGGAGATAAAGGATGTGTAGGAGAGCAGAAAAAACACACACACACTGATGTCTTGGTGCGTGTAGAGTGTGTACACATGATTTTATAAACAGTCATGTAGCAACACAGCACTGCCACTCCCCCCCCCCACACCGACGCCCCCCCCTCTCTCCACACACACACACACACACACACACACACGAGTCCAGAGAGGACAAACCATCTCCTCTTTATGATGAACACCTGGGAACTGACTGTATCTGTTCTGTTAATATCACAATCTTTTTGTGCAGAACTGTGAGAAAAACATCTCCAGGATCTCGTTCTCTTTATCTCCAGCACTGGCAGTAATAATGGAAGCTCAGGCAAAGACATACATTCTCTCTCTCACTCACACACACACACACACTGCACACACACACACACACACACACACACACACACACAAGAGTAAGGGCAGAAATCGAGCAGCACTCGGAGCACAACGTCTGTAAGCCCGTGTGATCATAGAGGAGTCCGTCTGGAGAAAGTGGGCGGGGTTAACTCTGCTCATCTTCCTGTTTGAGGCGTTTCCTCAGGTGTTCACCAATCACAGCCAGGGGGTTGGCCTTAAAGGTCGAGTCCTTGATGGCCTCGCTGAAGCGGGACGTCTCCATCTCACTGTAAATCAAATGAAAACACACAGACCTGTAAACATAAACACAAACACACACGCAGACACACAACTTTATGATTTTGTGTGATCGTGTCTTACAGCAGTTTGCGTTTCTGTGCTGGCTTCATCTGACAAAAATCTGTGGGTTCTGCTTTCTTCTTCACCACACTGAGACAGACAGAGACACAGAGACAGACAGACAGACAAGGAGAGAGAGAGCGGAGATGTTAATGAGGTTATAGCAATGAATTAAATCAAGTATGAATGTTTACATCTGTAGAAGATTCATAAACTTACCCTTTAATACAAATTTATTACTGTGTTTAATCAAGTGACGTGCGCGTGTGTGTGTGTAAAAAGTGCAGGAGGTACCCTTTCTGTTTCCTGGAGGCGGGCGCTCTGATGAAAGGGCGGAGCTCAGGAAGTGCATCAGCCAATGTCCTCATATCCCCGACGACGGGCGTGGCCCTGCGGCGTTTAAGCTCCGCCTGCTTCTCATGGGCCAGTTTAATGGCGCTGATCTCTATCGAGAAACACAAACTCAAAAAAATGAAGAAAAATCCAGGATCTCGAAATATTAGACTAGATCAATCAAAGATGATTTACAACACAGACAGGGTGATAAAATTCTCCACATTTATGCCCTCAGTACTTCAGCACACGATCCTGTGTTAATAAAGACGTCAGTGTGTGGAACCATCATCATCATCGCTCACAGACTCCATACAGAGGTCATGTCAGGGGAGATGGCTGGGCCAGTCCAGTCCAGTAATGTCTGAAACCAGTTAGTGTTAGCTCTGGTGCTAAGTCCTGTGTGAAAAGGAAATCATCATTGACCGTGGGAACTTCACACTGGACTTTAGCTCGGACTTTGTGCCTCTCCTCTCTTCCTCGTTCTTTTTTTCCTCAGCTCAGATAAGACACGTCTGATGTTGTCTCTGGTTCAGGAGTGGCTTGATATTATCGTAACAGATGTAGCCCGTCTCCTGCAGACGTCGGTGTGTGGTGGCTCTTGATGCTCTGACTCCAGCCGCCGCACTTTTCTCCTGCCGCACTTTTCCCTCTCGTGAAATCTGTTCATTCTCTCTCAGAATTCCAAGTGCACATGACTGTGACATCACGGACCTCAAAATAATTTATAACCTCTTGTCGTTTATGATTACAACGTCAGATTTCTAAAAACATGCTGGAACAGTTTGTCCTTAATCTGGAGCTTTCGTCCTTTATCGCGGTGTGTATCAGAACCAGCGGCCTGTCACAGAGGTCAGTTTGCTTTTCTGTGACAGTGAAATCGATTAACACGTCTCTAATAGCGGTGTGTGTGTGTGTGTGGGGGGGGGGGGGGGGGGGGTGTAATGGGCAAC
>JAAGKR010005354.1:0-15058 GCA_011419295.1 Clarias macrocephalus | reverse complement strand
CGCCCCCCCCCCCCGCACATCCTCCTGCTTCAGGCTGCACACACACACACACACACACACACACACACACACACACACACACCCACACACACAGAACCTCCATTAAGACCTGATGCTAATTACTGCAGCTGAAGCTTGTGTTACACGCCTCATCGACCGGCTCACAGATTCTGTTTCTAATGAGCACAGTTACGGGTAAAAGAGAGGAACATCACACACACACACACACACACACACACACACACACCATAGACTATTGCAGAACAAAAGTAAAGTTTTATAACGTGATGAGACCTATTTTAGAAATGTACAAATTATTAATATAAATAAATACAGAGAAACACACACACCAAAACTCTTTATGAATTTATGAAACTCATTAGTGTTTATTTTGTACAACATCAAATGAAATGTGTAACGGCTATCACTACCTCACACGTGTACTCACTCACACTTCATCTAAACATGAAATAACCTTCATCACAAAAAGCCAATCTAAAGTACAGTAAAGTGTGAATTATATGGAAAAGTTCTAAAATCAGAATGTGTGTATTTAAAAAATGTTTAACAATTTTAAAAAATAATTAAATAATAATTTGTCTAAAACCAGAACAAAAATGTTTGTCATAACTCTGAAAATATTATTAAATGAATATATATAATTTAAGGTAAACTGGTTTTAATGTTTAATAATGACAATCGTGTAATAACTTTTTTAAAAATTCATGCACTTTAAAAGTAAATGACCTGACTATTTTGGAATAAATTAATAAATTAGTGAAGAATGTCAATTTGCTTTTTAAATGAAAGATGGATTTTTTTGTCTATGCTTCAGATTTATCCATTTAGATTCTTTTTGTATCTGCATTTATTTGTGTGAAATCTGTTGTTGTTCAGTTTACATTACAAATCCAAACTAAATATGATTTCAAAATGAGAACCAGATGAATGGAATAATTCTTAAATCTAAATTAAAGGTGTGTAAACTTTTTTTTTATGACAATTTAAACATGTTTAAAAGAAACAATTAATATGTCCAAGTAGAATTTTGCATTGCAGTTTTTTGGGTTTATTATTATTATTTTTTATAATTGTTGTTGTCTAGTTAGCTAGATTTTTGCAGTTAACTATAATTTTTTCCAGGTAGATTTTTGTCAAACTGGAATGTTTGTATCCAGTTGGGTTGTTACTAGGAAAGTGATTCAATGTAAAATGATTGAAGTAAAAATTTTTAATCAATAGAATATTTACTATTTTGAATTAAATGAAAAATATGTTTTTGTCCAGCTATATTTATCTGTGTAAAATCTAGTTATTTAGCTAAAACATTTTGTCCAGTCGGAGCTATCTATTGTGATCTAGCAAGACCTAAATTTGTGTATTATTAGAATTTTGTCCAATAAAGTTGTCACCTAGGTACAAGTTTGTGTTTAGATTCTTATTAAAGTAGAATTTTAAAATCAAAAGTAAATAGATGCATTACATCTAAAATGAGAACTAGAGGTATGTGATAAATCTAAAGATCTGGATCCAAAGTGTAATAACTTCTAATTCTAAAACAAAAAAATTAAACTTTGTATAAATTTTAAAAGAAGTTTTTTATGTTCTCATAATTAGCTTTTTTAAATAAAACAAAAACATGTGGATACAAACGGTGAAATAAAGGAAGATCATTTCACAAGTTAACGACAGAATTTCACCAGAGTTATGAAAGTGTGTGTAATACTTCACATTATATTTATTGGGACACTCACTGTTGAGCCATCGCTCTCGCCTTTCCTTCATCTTCTCCTTCTTCGACTGCTGCTTCTTTTCCCCGACACCTGCACGAGCAGTGAACAGATATTACACTAAAGCCATGTGGAGACAAAGAGAAATTCATTTCCCATTAACTGTCTTCATGATCTGTACGTCACAGCGAGTATTCATTGAAACAAAACACCGTTCATCCAGGACCAAACTGACCAAATGAAGAAAACTAGCCAAGAGCTTTACAAAAAGTCAATTTGCGCTTATAATAATAATAATAATAATAATAATACAATATGTATAATAATACAATACACTGTGACAACGTAGCACTGACGGCAGGACACAGAGCTGAACTGAAGTCCTGCAAATAAATTGTCCATGAGATTGTAAATGCAGTAAACATTTTGTGTTGTAACAGCAGCAAAGAAAAAAATATTACGCAAGAAACAATTGTGCAAAAAACAAATGTTCATCCGAGTGTGTGTGTGTTTATCAGTCCAGTCCCATTGTATAGCAGTGTGTCTGAAAGTGTCATCCAGTGATGTTTGAGCTTGAATATTAATTAAACTGAATTTAACATAAAAAATAGAAAACTTGATTCTAGCATAAAAACAATGTACAAAACTTAAACTTGAATTAAAAAAGGACCAAGTAAGTGTCTCATTAATTCATAAAACCTGGCTAGAGAAAATGCTAAATTATTTTATTCTCTTCTATTTTAAGCATATGCTAATATCTAATATTTCAAAAGGTTTTCAAGTAAACGTCCCTTAAAAACATTTCAACCTCAAATAAATGAAACTCCTGTTTGGTGCTTTAAACTGATTTTTCAAACAGAGAAGAATTGCTGCAAGTTCAGAAAATCACTTGTCTTAAATGTTGTAGCTCCGTGAATGGCTAACACTAGCTTTGCCAGCTCTAGGCTAGCTGGTTTCATTTGTGCACATTTTGACAAGTTCAATTTTTGTCCAACTTGAATATGGTGTAGTTAGATTGTAGCTGGCTTACATCTGTTTAGTTAGATTTATGTCTAGTTAAAAGTTTGTCTAGGTTTTCACCTACTTGGATTTTTTAAATAGCTAGAATTTTGTATAGAGACATTTTTGTAGCTAGATATGTGATTTTAAAAGATAACCTAGTTTTAATTTGGCATGACTAACTAGAATTTTGTCTAATTAGATTTTTGTGTATCTGGATTAGATTGTTACCTTGTATGAAGTTAGTGTTTGGCTTCTCATTTAGGCAGAATATTGTTTTAGGAAAATAGTTACATTATCAGTGATACGGTCTGTAGAATATTGTGGTTTGTTGTATACACACGTGTAAAATATTTTGAACAAAAACAACAAACTTTATCCACTTTGTGCCTTGACTGTTTGTGGATTGCAATTTTGTGGGAAAACCACAACCTGTAAGACATACAGAGATAAGCATGTATACAAGTTGTGTGTGTGTGCCTGTGTGTGTAGTGATTAGCGCAGTGTGTTTTTGTAGCTGTGATCGGCTTCCTGCTGCCGGACGAAACGACGGTAACAAAGAGAACAGACAAATGATAAGAGCGCTGCATGTGTGTGTGTGTGTGTGTGTGTGTGTGTGTGTGTGTGTGTTCAAAAGAGATAACAGTTTCCACATCTGTGACTAAAAGAGAGATAACAATGTATTTTCCTGAATGATCTCTCTCTCTCACACACACACACACACACACACACACACACACTTATGATCGCACATTAAATCTGAAACAAAGCCTCACAAGAAATTCTAATATTAAGATCTTTAAATTCCCAAGCAGCACTGTCTTATCAAATACAATTACACAATATTTACAATGTGATAAAATAAAATGATTATTTAGCAAAAATATTATTTACACAAAATCCTTCCACAGAAAAAACATTTATTACATTTTTATTACAAAATTTATCCAACTGAAAATCTATTTAGACAAGCTTCAGCTACATAAAACTCTGCTAAAGAGAATTACAACCAGACAAAGTCTAACTAGACAATAATTCTAAAAAAAATAAATCTAATTTAGTCCATATAATTAGACCAGATAATCAACTAAACTCGAACAGATAAAGACACTGGTCTTGTCTCTAGTCCAGTCTGCAGGAAGTCACTATTTCCACTCTGTAGCAGCTGTGGGGATTAATGAGGTCAGCTCACATGTGGAAGGTCAAAGGTCACCTTTATTGACGGTGCGAGCATCCGGTTAATTTCAACACTGCACCGATTCAGAAAACCTTCACCCACGGTCTCGTGATAACGTGATGAGACGCGCCTGTGTCCGTGTGGGCGTGGTGAGGCTCTCCACCCTCTCCTTAACACTTACCCCTTAACACTTTTACCCCCCCCACCACCTCCTGCACATCCCGCCCGCCCCACATCCTGCCCCGGGAGGCTATCGTCTTCCCAGAGCTGGCAGAAATGGACACGGCTCGATGAAGAGCGGACGCGGAGTCGGCTCCATCCCTCTGACTCTCGGGGGAGACGAGGCGAGGGTTAACGAGGCGGTTTTTTCGGGTCACGCCGAGACACCGATACTGCGATTAAAGAGAGGAAAGCGTTCGGACTGTCAAAGCAGTGACGCAGGATCATCGATCTGTACACGAGGCAAAAACACCAGCAGCTCATCGTCTCGTCTAAATAATAATACGATATAAAGTGACTGCAGGATCAGTACGGATCAGAACCATACAACCAGAACTCGTACAGAAAGCAGGGAGCACTTCGTTAAACACGTCCCTCAGGTTAAAGCACTTTTTTTTGTTTAAGATTCTTCCCATATTAAAGGTCAAAAAAACATTTGTTCTTATTATTTTGACAATAATTTCTTAAACAAGACGTAAACTTTCTGACAGCTCATGTTACTACAGCGTATCTCACAATACAGTTACCCAAGACATACCCGTCTGTTCAGTGCTTGGGTTAATCTCTCTCTTTCCTGTCCCCAGTCCCCCCCTTCCCCCAAAACAAAACCTCCCCAATATATGTGTGTGTATATATAATCAGATATTTCATCAACTCTCCTACATCAGAGTCATAAGTAATGAATATAACACGACAGGACACTCATCTGCTTTAAAGTGCAGTGCAGAAAAACTATAAGATCATCTAACACACTAATTGCCCTTTTTACATCATGTGCCTGGCTGTCTGGCTGTGTGTGTGTGTGTGTGTGTGTGTGTGTGTGTGTGTGTGTGTGTGTGTGTGTGTGTGTATCTGCACTATGGGAAGAAGGCGAGCAGAGACAGTGTGATGCTCTGGGCGATGTTCTCGAGTCCTGCCCTTCATGTGGACGTTACTACTTCACCGAGACGGTGTTCCCTGATGCCAGTGTCCTTTTTCAGCACCCTGATAAAACACCCTCACACATGCTGTCCGGAAGCGTTTGAGGAACATGACAGAGAGTTTGAGGTGTTGATTCTGCCTCCAAATCCTCCAGCTCTCAGGTAAGATCAAGCGGGGGGTGGGGGGGGGGGGGTAGACACATCTTGGCACAGACTTTACACCCTTTCTGACTCAACCCTCCCCTCTCCATTTGATCCCAGCTTTGGACCGGCACCGTAACTGGGGTTTGGGAATTTGCTGGGAATCGAACCCGACCCCTCCGCAGGGCTGACAAGAAACCTACCTCCACATTATAAATACAAATTAGCCAAAAAAAAATGCACACACACCTCAACAGTTGTGCCCCTTTTTTTTAAACTCTAACTGAATTCTGGCAGCAGTGTGTAGTGCTACGCTTCCTCTAAAGATGTCAGTAGTCACACCATCGTTGCTGCTGTCATATGACCATCAGAAGAGAGGTGCACATTTTTGTTGCTGATGTATGTATGAATTTTTTGGGCCCCTCTGTGTATAAAGTCCATTAGTGTTAGTGAACATGTGTAATATTTGCTGTTACAGGTCGCCCTCTAGTGGTGGAGAAGCGCAGTGACACTATAAGCAGCATAAATCAACACACCAATAAACAATCAAAGTCATTGAAGGGCATTAAAGGCATTTCTCAGTCACTCCTTCAGTGTCTCACCTCGGGGCTGTTCTGCGGTCTCCTTTGCTGTTTGTCCTACTGGAGGCTCAGAGACGCTGAGAGTCTGAACAAGGGCTTCAGGAGGAATCACAGTACCAGCAAAAACCCCCCTGGGGAAGTTAAACGCCTGTGTGTGGAGCAGAAAGAGTCGACATCTGATTCAACATCCAGTGCCTTAATCACCTAGACATCACTGTACTCTCACTTTAAAGGGTTTATAAACATTTTAATAAACATTCATGATTGATTAGCCGAATGAAAAATAACCAGTGTTGTTTTTCTCCCATCACTAGATTTAGAGCTTTAAAATGATTTGCACTGGGATTAGATTAATGCTGGTGTGGGTAACGATGGACAAATTCACTCACTGGGGTTAATGACATCAGTGACTGTTTATAACTGTTAATGACTCCACTGACCTAAAGTAATGGCACCACATTACAGCCGGGGGCAAAGGTTTTGAGAATGACAGAAATATGAATTCTCACAAAGTCTGTTGCTTCAGTGTTTTAGATATTTTTGTCAGATGTTACTGATGGGCTACTGAAGTATAATTACAAGCGTTTTGTGAGAAGTTGCTCTCGGTGGATGGTTTTGTATGATCTTTATTCATGGTTGTGTTCTTAGGCAAAATTGTGAGTGAACCCAGTCCCTCGGCTGAGAAGAAACAACACACACGACTGGTCTCAGGACGCTTTACTGTCGGCAGGACACAGGACTGATGGTGGGAAAACCCCCTAGACTTTAATCCCAGTGAGAACCTGTGGTCGATACTCACGAGGCAGGTGGACAAACAAAAACAAACAAATTCTGACACTGATTATGTAAGAATGGGCTGCGCCATTAGTCAGGGTGTGGACCAGAAGGTGACTGACAGCATGACAGGGTGAACTGTAGAGGTCTTGACCAGGCCTATATTTTCTCTTCGCATAAACTTAATGTAGTTATCATTAAAGGAATTTGACGCTCATGAAATGTTTGTAATTACACTTCAGTAGACCAGAGTAACATCTGACACGAAGATCTAAAACCACTGAAGCAGCAGACTGTGAGAATTAATGTGTGTCATTCTAACAACTATACTTATATATACATACAACCAGGTGTGACATCCTGCTGTAAGTAATGGATTTCATATGGATAAACAATTATCCTTTTTTTATCTAGAAAAATCACAGATCAGGGAAATAAAGTTTTTATTTATATCCTATACAGGGCTCATCATTTAAGAGAAAAAAATATCTCCATATTAAACATTGTCCATCATACATCTCTCTATAGTGTACATTTATGAAGAAACAGAAATAGAGAAAGAGTTTAAACAGTAAGTCACACACACACACTCACACTCACTCACTCACTCACTCACTAACTAACACACACTCACACTCACGGTGACGTCTCTGGGCTTTTTATCATCAGCTTGCTGTGTTTGTTGTTCATGTTTTGAGGTGATGATGTTTAAAGGTAACTCTGGAGTCTTTTCCAGAAGGTTCTCTGAGGTTTTCTTCCCCTCACTGTTTATCCTCACAGCGTCCTGGTGGAGCTTCTGCCGCGCGCGCTTTATTTTCCCCACCATTTTTATTATTTACGAATTAGCCAGCACGAGCTCTGGCGCGTGCACCTCAGCGCGTGTGTAACGCGTGCAGTGCTTCAGTCACTATCTGCACTTTCTTGATCATGGAGTGCACTACATAGTGAGCAGAGCCCCGCTGCCTGTGAACGCCACTGTAGTGCGCGGCTGCAGTGACTGAGGAGATGTTTGGACGGTTTTCGCTTCCGCTTTCACTACTTCCGTGTTTACGGTGCGGCAGTATAAAGTGTACGGCGGGAAACAGAGCCCGTGACCTCAGTTCCCGTTCCGGCATGTCACGCTGTCAAGTGGAATCCGAGTAAAAAAACTGTATAGGTACTTGAGCGATATTTTACTCTCGAGGTCGTGATGTTGTACTGAATATCAGTACGTGAACATATCGCAGCCGTACTGATATTCAGCACTACAGCACAACCTCGAGTGTGGTAACGCTTTTATACAACAGTTCCACAAACACCGATTATTATCAACAGATTATAATTTGTTTCTTCATTTAAACAGTTACTGTTTCTCCGCACACACACATCCTTTCACACTTGGTGAAATTAGTTAATCATGACTGGCAGAGCTGACAAGTGACAGTTAGCGAGCGACAGTCAAGTCTTTATCCGTCAACTATAAGTACTTTAGTGCACAGTGAAATATTTTTTTTCCCAGCTTCTTGTTAGTAGGTTGGGGTCAGAGCACATGGTCAGACAATTTATTTCTTTCCCTCATACTCCAGTACATCTATCCTGAATGGCAGCTACGCTAATTCTTTTCACCTGCTCTTTATTTTTCCACCATCCCGAGGCATCTGGAGATTGTTCCAGCTTCAGTAGACAGAGGCCAACCCTGCGAGGATCCTGAGGCATCCAGAGAAGGACCTGCTCCAGCTGGATTCCTCTTCATGATGGTTTGGAGCTACACATGCTGCTCCTGAGCTCCCAGTGATCCAGACCCCCATCTGCCCTCTGCACCTACTGACTCATCCCTGAACTGAACTGGACTTTGTGTTCATTTAAATAACTTCTGTTATATCGAACTTTCATCTGCATAACACACATGATGTTATATAATTTCTGTTATCTGTTATCACCCAGATGAGGATGGGGTCCCTGTTGAGTCTGGTTCCTCTCAAGGTTTCTTCCTATTGCCATCTCAGGGAGTTTTTCCTTGCCACTGTCGCCGTCACCCTTGGCTCGCTCATCAGGGACAATCTCATTATCTAGACACATTTTTCTTACACATATATATATTTCCATAAGTCTTCTTTTCATTTTCTTTTAATTTCTGTGAAGCTGCTTTGAGACAATGACCAGTGTTAAAAGCGCTATGGAAATAAAATTGAATTGAATTGAATTGAATTATACAGCACCAGGGTTAAGGGTCTTGCTCAGGCGCCCAACAGCAGCAAACTGACGGAGCTTCGGACCCGCTGGAACCGCCAATGTTCCAATCAGTAGCTCAATGCCTTAACACACTGAGGCACCACCGCTAGTGTACATCATTAGTGTAATTAACAGGAGGGATTTGGGATTTAACACGACGTAACGTTATCAGATGTGTGTTGTTGCTGAAAGTGCTTCTGTGACTGGGTGTGAATGTGGGTGTGGTCAGGCAGCTGCTCTCTCCTCAGTACTGCGGACCGTACAGACCGACTCTCACCCACGCTGAGACACACAGTCAGTGTCATTAACCACTGGACCACACCTGGGACACGCCCAGTCACACACACAATTACACATCACAGTGCTGTTACTGTCTGTTGAATGTCTCTCGTCCAATCAGATTACTCAGTCAGAACTAATTGTTGTGTAATACAGAATTTAAAATAGTAGAATTTGTAATAACTTAGCCTGTTCAGCCACATTATATATACCGTATATATATAATATTATAATAATGTTTATTATAATAAAGCTTTTATTAAAAAAGAGAAGAAATCTGAATCTGACGGCTGAACATGGGTAATGTAGGGTAACATGAGAGACCTTGATGACATCATCATAACATGAATGAAAAATGTAAATCACAAAACGCAGACATGTACACAAAACGGTTTTTATTCCAGGCTGCGTGTGGCAATGATCACGTGAACACGCTGCGTCACGTCTGTACAAACGGCGTGTGTACGATTCCTTTCTCACTCTTTATAATAAACCACAATAACATCAGAGAGTATAAAAAATAATACTATTGACCAGCAGCTGTACAAAATCAGAGCAGAAACGAGGAAACGTTCCTAAAACAGCCCTTATACAGTACGTCTGATAGGATTTAGTCATGTGATAAGTTTCTTAAATGAATTTTGAATTTAGTTGCCACCTCCTCAGGGCCGAGAACACTTTGTAAAATCAAAATATAGTTTAAAATGTAATAAAAACACGTTTTTCTTCTTAATACTTAATCAGGATACTGTAGGAGAAATAAAGTATTACAGACTTCATGATTATTCCTTATTACTAATATTAATGTAGTGCTGTATGAAGGATAGGGGATGTGTTCCAGACCCGGTGGAGAATACTGTAGGTTAAGGGTCATTACGGTGACTTCTTCCCTTTAATTAGTGACTGGAAAGTGAAAAATGTATAAAAGTGGAGATGCGGTGAAGGATTCTGTGGATAGAGTTTATATAAAAGTCTTAAGAGCAGACGGATCATTAGCATCACTCTTTACCTTGCTCGTGTTCAGGGACCCCAGAGTTCCCCGGTTGCCTAGCAACAGTGTTCACACCACACCAAATAACCAAGCAGCTTTTCAATCCAACTCAAAGTATAAAAACGAATGTTTTCTGATGGTTTCTGACGGACTCTGTGCTCTCGTAACATCGAGACACACCAGATCACGTCGTACAGCCGGTAGGAAGTCGCGTGACCTTGAGGCTTAGGATTAAAAATGCATAATGTTTGTGTGTTTATCGTACGTTTAAAAAAGCATGAATTCATCAACAGTGCTGTGGAATAAACCTGAAATGTTTTTTTTTCTTTTTTTCATGCAGTCTTCTGGATGAACGAGAGATTACAAAAAGTTTTGGCGCACCATCATCATGACTCATAAATCTCTAGAACATGAAGCGATACAATGAGTTTTAACTTAAAAAAATATATTATTAAGCACCTGCTGGAGTTATGGTTCTGTGTGTGTGTGTGTGTGTGTGTGTGTGTGTGTGTGTGTGTGTGTGTGTGTGTGTGTGTGTGTGTGGTCATCCCTCCAAGACAGCATTTCAGCCTGGACCAGGTGCTAAGCTGCATCTTTAATCCTGATGTGTACGAACAGTGATGACGGAGGGATGCTGGTGCCGTCCTTGGACAGGAGGTGAATGTGACGGTAACCTGAAGTCAGGAACAAAACCAAACTCTATTAATGAGCTGATTGAAATGAAATACTGTATGACTTCATCAGCGTCAGATCATCATATTTGTACATGCATTAATAGCCTTTCCTTGTCATATTAGATCTCTTCACACACACACACACACACACACACACACACACACACACACACACACACACACACACACACCTTGCTGTATGCAGGAGAAAGGCAGTGTGTACTGTCCTACGAAGTCGTTCTTTGAGGTTTTGTCGTAATCCTCCACCACGAAGCGCACCAGCGCCAGCTCAGGCACGTGCACGGTGAAGTTCAGCGTGTCGTTCCATGTGGGGTTAAAACCTGCAGAGGGACAAAAACATGGAACAGTCACACACTGCGGAACGGTGGAACAACATACAAGAAACACCGGCCTGGGAAACGACAGCTGTGACGTGACGACAAGAGTATGACGAGGAACTGATACTCTTACACGGAACTCCTTCAGCGTATAAGTGAAACATATTCAGTTTCCGATCGTCGACGCTGTAGCCCTTAAAGCCCTGAGCATTATTTCAGACGTTATTTGTTTCGCTGTTTTTAATAACCATACACAGGGCTGAGGACTGTGCAGTGACTGACACAACATGCTATTCAGCACTAAAGAGGAAATATACTGAATATTAGTTAAAAATTAGAAACTGGGTCACAAAGGCAATGAAATAGCACAGATACCCACAATCACAAGTTTCTGTGGTTGTTTTTGGTTATTTCTATGATGAAATATTAACAACAACAACAACAACAACAATAATAATAATAATAATAATAATAATAATAATATGCTCAGTTTATGAGTTCTACATTTTAGGAACTTTAATTTACTCTTTATAAAAATAATGATGACTTTTTCTTCTGCCTGCCCTCATATCCGAAAACCCAAATACCCAGTTTGAAGCCTGAAGCCCCATTAACACACACCAGCAGGACTTCTGTGTACACACACATTTATAATCTTTAATGGTCACTGACCTGTGCCGTGTTGCCGGCCGTGTCTGAGCCTCTCAGGTTTTAAATGCTTTAAGCTGCATTTGAAACATGTATGTGTAGAGTCAGCAGCAGTATGTGTGCGTGTGTGTGTGTGTGTGTGTGTGCGTGCGTGTGTGTGTGTGTGTGTGTGTGTGTGTGTGTGTGTTATTAAATGACCGTTGTTTTCTATGTGGTGTGTCTCCTGTTTGGCCTGATCCTGAGGGACTCCGTGAATCTCCACTCGCACCAGCGGGTCGATGATGGAGGCTTCCTTCAGGTTCACCTTGGGCAGCTGCTGACCGCTGATCACCTGCACACACACACACACACACACACACACACACACACACACACACAAGCAGAGGATGGTCACAAAGACAGTTTAATGTTCCTACAGAGCAGTAATGCAGACCTGAGCCGACTCTAACATACCTCCCACACGTCCCACACCACCCGCACCTCCCGCACCACCCGCACCTCCCGGCCCTCCCGAACCTCCCGCACCTCCCGCACCTCCCGCACCTCCCGCACCTCCCGCACCACCCGCACCTCCCGCACCACCCGCACCTCCCGCACCTCCCGCACCACCCGCACCTCCCGCACCTCCCGCACCTCCCGCACCACCCGCACCACCCGCACCTCCCGCACCTCCCACTCCTCCTGCACCTCCCGCACCACCCGCACCTCCCGGCCCTCTCGAACCTCCTGCACCTCCCGCACCACCCGCACCTCCCGGCCCTCTCGAACCTCCTGCACCTCCCGGCCCTCCCGAACCTCCCGCACCTCCCACACCTTCCGCACCAGTACCTGTACAGTGAGGGTGAGCGGCGTGTACCCGTCCCGGTTTCGCGGGTGCTCCGGGTCGAACCGGGTCTCTGCGTGCCTCATGAATGCTGGCTTGAGCACATAACCAGAGCGAGCGTTCTGACTGAAGAGGCCGTCGTTCAGATCCATCTCTACACCGGCCGTCTGGAAGTTCAGAGCCACTAGACACAGGGGAGAGATCAGAGATTAGTCTTACAGTTTATCGAGCCACGTGTTACTGACTCATGTTCCTCATGCCCATGATCCTTTACGTTCACGGCACCGGATGGACAGAATGTGTGTGGATCTAGTCTCTCCTGCACTCAACATCTTTGTTTTGAATCTGCTCAGAGTTGGAAGGGGATTAACACTGACCCATTTGGCACCCTGCGTTCCACATCTCCTGTGGGTTAAAGTTGGAGGAGTCGGTCCTCAAGCCGCTGGGGTAAACACGGGTCAGCTGCCGCGAGTTATGAAGCACAAACTCTGCTCCTGTTACACACAGAGACAAAAACAAATAAAAAAAAAAACATAAAAATCATCTCCGGGGTGTCTCAGGTAACGGAGCGTGTGTGTAAAACACGAATAAGAAAAGAGCGAGATGGTTTCCACACGTTCCTTGACTTTTTGCTGGAGCATCACAAATTAAATGTTTAATAGTTCTCGCTCGGCCGATGTCACACGCCTTAAATCACCTGAGAACTGACTGTGTTATAAATCACTTACGACTCCGCTGTGAAGCGTCACGCTGACGCACGGCCACGTAGTGTCACCATTCACCTACACACTGTTACTAAGCGCCTACAGTACTATAGTACTGTACCTGCACCTCACAGTACTGCACCTCACAACGCTCTGATGGACACCTGCAACTGCAGAATCCACACACCTGCTGCACACGTCAGTTATAAACACATCCGCGTGCAGTGGAGGACTGACGGGGATCAGCGTCCTGATCACATCATCACGAAACTCGAAAACGCAACTAAAATTACGATTCTATAAGTATTACAATCTTATAAATATCCAGATGTGATGTTCAAATTTCAACTGATTTTGTTACAATTTTAAAGCTTTAAAAAAGTTTCATGAGTAATTAAATGTCACCTGTTCCTTATAACATTAGTTTTCTCTCGTAAAACCCAAGCGCTGCGTTTAAACACTACAAACTAAACTCTAATACAAGAGTTTAACATTTAACTTCACATTAAATTAAACACAAAGTTACACTGTTACTGAGCCGCGCGTATCTCTGTTACATCATCATTATTATTTCTAAACAAACTTAGCATATAATTCACTCCTAGCACACAGGACATGTGTGAATAGTTCAGAGAGCGCCCCCTGTAGGATCATAAAGAAACTGCGACGTTTTACCGCCTCAAACGCCTCCAAAGTCTCAGAACTCAACTGGACTGTGAGCGCGCGGGTCGAGCGGCTACGAGCGCGCAGGTGTGGGCACACAGGGCTTCTAACACACGTTATTTTTGATTAATTTGCGCTGGCGGTGTTTTGAGACTGGTGTAAGTGTGTGTAATGAGTGGGTCTGAGACAAATCTGAGACAATTTTTAATAATGTAACTCCGTACTATTGTGTTTGTGTTGCATCACTCAGAAGCTTCTGCACTTGGTACAGCATTGTTTATATCTGGTTATATCTGTTTATGTCTGAGTCTGATCGGATGATCACCGGTCACGGCCACTCACACTGGAAACCAGAGAACGGGCAAAAAGAATTTTTTTAAATAGATTTTGGAGTCAGTGTGGCGACTGTGATTTTCCCTCATCTCTACAGTGTAGTGTCTATTAGAGTGGAGTGTCTAGTAGTCTATTGTATAGAAATTCAGGAATGTGGAAGGAACGTGTGGAAATGTGTCTTACGATCCGCCACGCCTACTTCCATCAAAGGATGCAGGCTGCTTGTCAGTACCACGTATTATGAAAACTACAGCAGGGGGCGGAGCTTTTTCTTACAAAGCCCCAAAGTTATGGAATAGTCTTCCTATTAATGTTCGGGACTCAGACACAGTCTCAGTGTTTAAGTCTAGACTAAAAACCTGTTTATTTAGCGCAGCATGTGTGTAAATAGATGAGCCTTTGGTAAAGGAGCAGATCTGGGGGACTCATGGACGTAGAGTATCTGGTGAACTGGTATGTTTAGATGCTGTCCTCCCGACTCTCATTGATCACTCAGGTTTGTTGACGGTGAGCTGATTGGTTGCTTTACATCTCAGTTCCCCCTCATGTCTGTGTTTCCTTCTGGCTCCTCCCCTTTAGTTATGATGTCATAGTTAGTCCTGCCGGAGTCCCTGCTTCACTCTACACTAAATATACAGTACAGAGCAAAAGTTTGGACACCCCTTCTCATTCAAAGAGGTTGAATTTGTATTATGGCAAGAAAAAAGCAGCTAAGTAAAGAAAAACGAGTGGCATCATTACTTTAAGAAATGAAGGTCAGTCAGTCGGAAAAATTGTGAAAACTTTGAAAGTGTCCCCAAGTGCAGTCACAAAAAGCATCAAGCGCTACAAAGAAACTGGCTGACATGCGGAC
>JAAGKR010005353.1:8357-51893 GCA_011419295.1 Clarias macrocephalus | reverse complement strand
GTGTGTGTGTGTGTGTGTTAGAGAGAATCGTGCTGTTTATTTTCCTTCTATTGTTCTATTAGACATCAAGCTGTCTGTTTCTAATGTAGTGTGTGTATGCATTCTTTCTTTATTACATACGCATACACGCACACACGCACACACACACACACACACACACACACACACACACACGCACAGAATTGTGAGGTCACCTGGAGATCACCTATTTCCTTAGAGGCCATGGCTGTGTGTGTCATTGTTACTCAATGAAGAATGCGATAGCAGTGTGTAATCAGCTGGCAAGGACTGGGACCATTCCCAATTAGGGCGCGAACACACACACACACACACACACACACACACACACACACACCTTCCTGTCCAATCAGATAACACACTGTGTATTAGAATGCATGCAAATGAACACAAGACAAGACACAATGTGTGTGTGTGTGTGTGTGTGTGTGTGTGTGTGTGTGTATACTCTACATAAATAATAGACACATACTTAAGTTTGTGACCATGCAAAATTCAGCACACTGCATCTACTGTTACTGTATATGGGTGTGTGTATGTGTGTGTGTGTGTGTGTGTGTTCTTCAGGTCAATAGCAAAGTACAGACACACACACACACACACACACACACACACACACACACACACACACACACACACGAGCCGTCTGCCTTTGAGTCCGAGTGTCGATAACATCCATGACACCTGAACAAAGAGACTCTGTATAGGAATGAACAGGGAGGGAGAGACACAGACAGAGAGACCAACAGAAAATGAGACACAAAGACAACCAGAAAGCGAGATGTGGACAAAAAGACAAAAGAGACACAAAAAGACACACAGACAGATAACGACAAACAGAGAGTGAGACACGGAGACAACCAGAAAGAGAGATGGAGACAGAAAACTGAGAGAGAAAGACACAAAAAGACACACAGATAAAGACAGAGACAAAAAGACAGAGGAAGAGAGACAAAGGAAGAGAAAGACAAACAGAGAGTGAGACACTATGATAACCAGAGAGATAGAGACAAAAAAAAAGAGAGAGACATAAAAAAGACATAGACAGATGAAGACAGAGACAAAAACACAGGGACAGAAAGACAAAGAGAGTAAGACACCGAGACAACCAGGAAGAGAGATGGGGATAGAAAGACAAAGAGTCAAAAAGAAGACCCAAAGACAGATGAAGAGAGAGACAGAAAGGTATATCTAACACACACAAGGCCAGTTTGAGTGAATAAATATCCACAAAATTTAAACACACCCACACACACACACAGGTCAAGGTGACTGTAAAGCTCAGTGAAGGAGGCGTGGCCTCTGCGTGTCTCTCCCAGTGGAAGAGGTGTGGCCTCTGTGTGTCTGTCAGTGGAGAAGGCGTGGCATCTGCATGTCAGTCTCAGTGGAGGAGGAGTGGCCTCTGCATGTCTGTCTCTGAGAAGGAGGAGTGGCCTATGCGTCTGTCTCAGTGAAGGAGGTGTGGCCTCTGCATGTCTCTGAGAAGGAGGAGTGGCCTATGCGTCTGTCTCAGAGAAGGAGGCGTGGCCTCTGTCTCAGAGAAGGAGGCGCGGCCTCTGCATGTCTCTGAGAAGGAGGAGTGGACTATGCGTGTCTGTCTCAGAGAAGGAGGCGTGGCCTCTGCATGTCTCTGAGAAGGAGGAGTGGCCTATGCTGTGTCTGTCTCAGTGTGTCACTCATAATGTTTTTTTTACACACAAGTATTTACACACCTGCCCTTTACTTACAGAGTGTAGTTCACATATAGGAATGTTAATGAGACTGTAATTATAGTGATGATGTAATTATAATTACACCATAATTAGAGAGTAACACTTTCCCTCTCGTTCAGCTCGTATTGACGGTGTGATGAACGCTGACTCTGCGCCTGATTTATTCAGCTTTATATGATCACATTTATGTGTAAATCACCTGTAGGAGAGTTTACTATTTATTAAAATACTAAAGAATTATTGATATTATTATTATTTTTACTATTACTTAAATTATATAAAATATTTTAATCGGCATAGTAATTAAAAAAACGATATAATTTCGGTGTTTCCGCTTTTTAACCCTGATCATTTAGCTTCTGCCCCCGCTTGTTGTGTCCTTTTATGGAGATTTGTGGGCGTTTCTATATGCAAATGAGCTTCTTCAGGAGATGTTAATTTGGTTAATTTATGATGTTAATTTGTTGTCCTTTCTTGTTAGTTTTCTTTATTTAGGTTGTTAGTTTATGTTGTATGTATGCAGCTCCTTGGTCCTGGAGGAACGTTGTTTTGTGTCACTGTGTACTCAACTGTGTCTGGCTGAAATGACAATTAACACTCGGTTGACTTGACGTCTGATTAGCCTACGCTTGCGGTTATGAAAAAAATAACCTCCAAAAAGACATCTGAGATATCCCAATATATGGGACTTTACAGAAAAGTAGTTCCTAAAAAAATATCTTCCTAAACCCCGTTTTTGGACGAGGTTAGTTATTTTATGTCAAAGTACATAATGTGGTGTATTTTAATCTAAATCTGTGTCATGAGAATTCACAGGATCGGGACTAAACAGCTGTGTGTCCATAAGAAAAAACACTTGTTATAGTGAGACTCATCAGAAAAAAGGCTTCAGTTTGTTAGTGAGCATAAAGACTGGGCTTTGGAGTGATGCAAAAAGGTCATGTGACCTGATGAGTCCAGATTGAGCCTGTTCCAGAGTGATGGGCGTGTCAGGGTGAGAAGGGTAGGACACTAACTGGACACCAGATTGCGCACGTTTCTCTGGGTGAATAGTACAGATCGTTCTCACGGCGGGATCAGGAAGCTGTTCCATGTGATGATTTCCTTTATGTATGCAGACCGAGCCGGCCCAAGGCATTCACGAAATAAGTGTCTGGATTGGGCCCCTCCAAGAGTGACAGAAGTTTTTTTTCTTTTTTTTTACAAAAATGCAATATTCAATGAAAAAAACAACAATGCAATATTATAAGACAAAAAAAACAAAACCAAAACACGATATTATGTTAACGAGCTGCAGGTTGCAAGCAAAGTCAGAGTGTGGCTGTGATTATTGGAGCTGATTGAAGAGGAAGCAGCACTGCAGCAAAACCAACATAACTGTCACAAAAAAGCACATATCCTGTGGAATGAAGAAAAGAAGAAAAGAAAGGAAGAGAAAAAACAGCAAGATAAAGTGATGTTAATAAGAAAATTCATGTAAACTAAGCTAGTTCATGTTTGAATAAACATCCTTAAATAGACTTGACATCTTTTTATATTATGATATAATTCAATTAAATTTTATTTGTATATCGCTTTTAACAGTTGTCATTGTCGCGAAGCAGCTTTACACAATCATAAGAAGTATAGACGTTCGTATGAAAAGTGAATGTGTATGAATCAGAAACAAAAAAAAAAATACTAAGATTTAAAGATTTTAAGATTAAACTTTTTGTCTCCTGTGTAAAAATGACTTTTCTGGGTATATATTTTCGAAATAAAAATAAGCTTCTGTTTCATAAATTTGTGACTGATACTCATAACAGCTTAATATTATTAACATTTGGGGTCCTACCTTTGGGGTCTTTGCTATAATATTCCAATATCATTATGCTTCAATTAGCTCGTTACAGATGAAGAGTTGTTGTTTCATGTGTACAGATGGTTCGCTGCTGTGGTTAATAATATATGTTGTTAAAATAGACTTCTGTTCCATCAACTAATAATTTGGAGGTGGGGCACAAGCAACTGTTAGATTTATACTGTGCCAATAATCAAGCACTGACGATAGTCAATCATATTGGCGGCACAGACACCCCCCCCCCCCCCTTCTGAATCAAGATGAAAACTTGTGTATTTGTAGTAAAGAATTCCGTCTGAGAATTTCTCTCTTTATTTATGCATTCACATGACAACTCCACTTATTTATTTATTTATTTATTTATTTATTTATTTTTACTTAAGATACTTGTTCATTGTACAGACGTGTTCTGGTCACATGATCTACTAATGATCAGCCACGCCTGCATTACAATTCCTCATGTACAAAGATCAAAACGGAGGTGTGTGTATGTGTGTGTAGGAAACGTGATGATTGTTACAGTGTCACATCCATCCCCTGTGATGCATGTATAGAAAGTCCATGTGCGAATGATACAACCTCAAAAACGTGACTTCAACACTGCAACAATAATTGCACATAACACATGTATAGTACAGCACTTCCTTCAACATGATGCCAAAGTTCAAAATAACAGCCTTGCGTTGACAATAAATGAAATACCAGTAGAAAGAACTTGAAGAACAAATCTTGTAACTTGTAACACATGTAAGTGTACATCATCAAATCCGCTTCCACCGGTGCTCATGATATCGTAACAGATTTTATCACAATATCAATATCGTTTCATCACATCGCCCGGCCCTATGATACACACACACTGTTCTGTATATCTGAAAATATAAAAGATATATCAATTATGAATTCTAATATTATAAACATTTTTGACATTTTGTTTCAAAATTCCATAATAAATAAAGATACAACGAACACCATGAATAAAAAAACACGAGTTATTTCGGTTCTGTTCAAATAAACCCAGACGATCTCAGTGACCCCAACACCCGCCGTCCACCTCTATCGCTCTTCCTCCTTCTCTTTCCCTCCTTTTCCTGAACATCCGCCACTTTGTTCACTTGCAAACAAACAGGCGACCCCGACACACACACACACACAATGTGTGTATTTTTAGTCCTGATGACGAAGTGAGTCTGAAGTGGAATGAAAAAAGAACAACAAGCTGAAGGAGGAGTCTAGAGTTTCAGCATCACCCTTAAGAGGTGGGTAGTGCACGTTAAACACTCATTCACACACACACACCTACATTCACTTTCCTTGGAAACCCTCAATACAGGTTTGTTAGTTCTGAGATCGTTTCAGTAGCTCAGTAAGATCTGTGGAATAAGATAAGATTCTGTATGAATAGGGTGTGTCCACAATTCCACGTGAGGACTGTTTATATCTCTCTCTCTCTCACACACACACGTGCACACACACACACATAGCTACACACATATAGTGTCACAATTAGCAGTTCCTAAGAAAACCCCATATCTTAACACAAAGCATTTTGAGATATAATCGTTTCCAGTGTGATAAGAATCGAGAAGGTCCTGATCTTCAGGAATGAGGTGCGGCCCAGCAACATTCGCTCCGAACTGTTCCCTCTACAAGATACTTTAATTTTTAGTGAACACACTGTGATTCTGGACCCGGTCGGAGACCCGTCCTATTTTACATCCACGTCCAACGGAGCATCGGGGTGTGAAATATTCACATTATAAACATCAACCCAAGATGTCTACTCTCAGGCCAATTTCACCAGTGGGTTTGGGACACGCCCATGAAGGACTATTGATAACGGGGTTTACACTATATTGACAAAAGCATTCGCTCGCCTGCCAGTCAAGTTCTTCCACACCAAACTCGCTCATCCATGTCTTTATGGACGTTGCTTTGTCCACTGGTGCACAGTCATGTTGGAACAAGAAGGGGCCGTCCCCAAATGAAACTGTCCAAAATGTATGCTGATAATTAAGAGTTCCTCTCATTGGAAGTAAGGGGCGGAGCCCAACTCCTGAGACCCCACACCTGTTCCAACATGACTGCGAACGGGTGCACAAAGCGAGGTCCATACACACATGGATGAGCGAATTTGGTGTGAAAGAACTTTGCTCAGAGTCCTGACCTCGACCCGACAGAACACCTTTGGGATGAATTAAGGCGGAGATTCTGAGACAGGCCTTCTCGTCCAACATCAGTGTCTGACCTCACTAATGCACTTCTGGAAGAATGGTCAAAAATTCCAGTAAACACACTCCTAAACCTGGTGGAAAGCCTTCACAGAAGAGTTGAAGCTGTTAAAGCTGCAAAGGGGGCGGGGCCAACATCATATTACACCTGATGGATTAAGCATTGGATGTTACTCAAGTTCATATGCATGTGAAGGCAGGAGAGCCAATTCTTTTTGGCAATATAGTGCATGCGGCGTACTGTATATACAACACATACAGCAGTAGGTAGGATTCTAGCAACGAGAACCTCTTCAATTCAAAAGTGATGCTATTCCACTAATCTTTACGTTAGAGCTCCAGACTGATCAGACAGTGAGTGGATCTCCTATACAGCGCCCACTTCGGGTCATCCAACAGGTTTTGGAGGTAAGATCTGACTGGACCGTTCCAAAAACGGTGATCTTCTCAATCTGATGATGTGAAGTGGTGAAGTGGTGGCTCAGTGTGGGAACTGAGTTACTGATCAGAAGGTCGGCGGTTCAAGTCCCAGCTCTGCCATGTTGCCGCTGACCCCTGAGCAAGGCCCTTAACCCCATCTGCTCCAGGGGAACCATATCGAAGCTGACCCTGCACTCTGAGCCCAGTTATGTTGGGATATGCAAAGAAAGAATTCCACCGTGCAGTACTGTATATGTGGCAAGTAAATGTTTGACTGAAGGTTTTCTTTAGCTGTGATTGGAGCAATGATGATGATAATGATGATGATTCCTTCAACCTTGACTAGAACCAGCTGTTGAGAAGCAGCTCATTACCCGGTTTTAGCACTCTAGCAGTTATAATGAAGTAAATTTTATAAAGAACACTGCACCGTTTCAGACCTGAAGCTGTTGCCTGCTCAACACACATTCAGTGGCGTGAGTTAAGCGAAGTTGCTGATTCTGTGTCTTCTTACTTGAAGTCTTCTGTCTGTCTAGCACCTCTCAGTGTTATGTCCAAAGCGAAATTCAACCTCGGCAAGTAGATGAGGCTGCAGAAATGCAAGTTTCCTTCCTGTAATTTTGCTGTGCACGACTTCACGCCTGCTTCAGAGTTTGTTAAAGGTTCATGCTTTTGAACTGAATGAGTGGTTTTCGATCCATCAGACAGTTACACACAGCTACACTCGGGTATGATCCTGGACCCCCTTTATTGGATCATGTCCTGAAAACTACAGCACTGTGTCCATGGCATGCTTCGTGCCAGTGTCTGCCTCTGTGCCCTCAGGGAAGAAAAACTCCATAGATGTGATGTCTTCAGTACATTCAGGTGGTCAGCCGACTTCTTTTTATTGCCCCATAACGTTGCTGAGTCTCGACCTGAGCGACCGCAGATCATAACACTGTCACCAGATCGTTGTGTAATCTGGGGGGAATCTCATGTAGCTGTGACTAGTGCTGGAGGATTCTCTCCATCTGCTCCGTTAATTCAGATTATTTGAAGAGGCAGCATGTGACCTTAAACAGTCGTATTTAACTAATCTATTGATGAATCTAAAATTAAAACTGTATATACAGTATAACTCATCTAAAGGTAAGAAGTTTTACTTTGTTTATTTCTGATGCTGATTTGTTGTCAGATTGTAAATTTAAATATTAGAAAATATTAAAATATTAATAAAAAATGTAATATTTAAAAAAACAATTGTTTGCATTGTTTGTTATATACAGTGCTGTTATTATTCTTAACCAACTTACTACTTAAATACCCAGACACTACATTTCTTATGTGTTGAGAAAATTATCCCAGTTTTCTACTGTTTACAAGTTTATAGTAGTTTACTAGGAAAATTCACAATAAATCAAAAGAAATCAATCACTTCTCTAGTCTGTTAATGTTATTTATTGAATTATCAAATATTTTTCAAAAATATATTTTTAGCAATAAATGTATTATATTATTTTTGTTTATGCATATATAACACACAGTACAAGTGATTCCTTATACCTCATGTTTGAGTTATGTTTGTTATCTTTTGACCTATACACCATTATGGCTGATGCGAATGTCAGAGTAAGGCTGGGAGTGTTCTTCCAAATTCCTTTTTCTGGAATTTTACCCCAGTTTTGAGTCTGGCTGCAGTTTTCATGGAATAACCCTAATATGCTAATAATGTTCTGTCCAAATTGTTTTCCGGAGGCCAAACCCAAGAAGCACAATTCACTGATTGACAATTAACCACTTTATGTTAGCGCTCACACACACACACACACACACACACACACACACACACAATCATTTTGTATATATTTAGATTTCTATGTGGTCTGTATATAATCAGATTTCTATAGTCTTCCTATATAATTAGATTTCTATAAGATCTCTATATAAATCAGATTTCTATGGCATTCTTATATAATCAGATTTCTATAGCGTTCTTATATAATCAGATTTCTATAGCGTTCGTATATAATCAGATTTCTGTAGTGTTCCTATATAATCAGATTTCTGTACGTTCTTATATAATCAGATTTCTATAGCGTTCCTATATAATCAGATTTCTGTAGCTTTCTTATATAATCAGATTTCTATACGTTCTTATATAATCAGATTTCTGTAGCTTTCTTATATAATCAGATTTCTATACGTTCTTATATAATCAGATTTCTGTAGCGTTCCTATATAATTAGATTTCTGTAGCATTCTTATATGATCAGATTTCTATAGAGTTCTCATATAATCAGATTTCTGTAGCGTTCTTATATAATCAGATTTCTGTACGTTCTTATACAATTAGATTTCTGTAGAGTTCTTATATAATCTGATTTCTGTAGCGTTCTTATATAATCAGATTTCTGTAGCGTTCTTATATAATCAGATTTCTATAGCGTTCCTATATAATCAGATTTCTGTAGCGTTCTTATATAATCAGATTTCTATAGCGTTCCTATATAATCAGATTTCTATAGCGTTCCTATATAATCAGATTTCTGTAGTGTTCCTATATAATCAGATTTCTGTACATTCTTATATAATCAGATTTCTATAGCGTTCCTATATAATCAGATTTCTGTAGTGTTCTTATATAATCAGATTTCTGTAGCGTTCCTATATAATTAGATTTCTGTAGCATCCTTATATAATCAGATTTCTATAGCATTCCTATATAATCAGATTTCTGTAGCGTTCTTATATAATCAGATTTCTGTACGTTCTTATACAATTAGATTTCTGTAGAGTTCTTATATAATCAGATTTCTGTAGCGTTCTTATATAATCAGATTTCTGTAGCGTTCCTATATAATCAGATTCCTGTACGTTCTTATATAATTAGATTTCTGTAGAGTTCTTATATAATCAGATTTCTGTAGCGTTCTTATATAATCAGATTTCTATAGCGTTCCTATATAATAAGATTTCTGTAGCATTCTTATATGATCAGATTTCTATAGAGTTCTTATATAATCAGATTTCTATAGCGTTCCTATATATTTAGATTTCTATGTGGTCTGTATATAATCAGATTTCTATAGTCTTCCTATATAATTAGATTTCTATAAGATCTCTATATAAATCAGATTTCTATGGCATTCTTATATAATCAGATTTCTATAGCGTTCTTATATAATCTGATTTCTGTAGCGTTCTTATATAATCAGATTTCTGTAGCGTTCTTATATAATCAGATTTCTGTAGCGTTCTTATATAATCAGATTTCTATAGCGTTCCTATATAATCAGATTTCTGTAGCGTTCTTATATAATCAGATTTCTGTACGTTCTTATATAATCAGATTTCTATAGCGTTCCTATATAATCAGATTTCTGTAGCGTTCCTATATAATCAGATTTCTGTACGTTCTTATATAATTAGATTTCTGTAGAGTTCCTATATAATCAGATTTCTGTAGCGTTCTTATATAATCAGATTTCTATAGCGTTCCTATATAATCAGATTTCTGTAGCGTTCTTATATAATTAGATTTCTGTAGCGTTCTTATATAATTAGATTTCTGTAGCGTTCCTATATAATAAGATTTCTGTAGCATTCTTATATGATCAGATTTCTATAGAGTTCTTATATAATCAGATTTCTATAGTGTTCCTATATAATCAGATTTCTGTAGCGTTCTTATATAATCAGATTTCTGTAGAGTTCTTATATAATCAGATTTCTGTAGAGTTCTTATATAATCAGATTTATATAGCGTTCCTATATAATCAGATTTCTATAAGGTTCCTATAGTAGTCCTGTAGTAATTTTTTTCTATATGGCATGAAATTTATATTAAATGAAGTGCAAAATGAACAAAAACATCTTACATTCTGCATTTCAGATGAGGTGAAAGGTGCACAACCTTGTGACGTGGAATTAACTAAGATGAGAATTAAAACAACACAACATAATAAAAATAAATCACATATAATAAAATATGAGATTCAAATGAAATGATGTATGGAAGTATACATTCTAAATGAAACTAAAATGTAAGATGAACAACAAATTACAGAAGCAAATGATAATTGAATCAAAACACAGCATGTGTGCAGATATGCTTTTTTGCATTTACGTAAATGATTTATTAATTTATTATCCCCATTTCCCATCAGCTAACGTTTCTCAGAGCAACAGAAACCTGCCTCAGAGAACTCCGCCAGCTGTGGTTGACACTCAAGGCGCTGGTGTAGATGAGATAACACCACTCTCAGCTCATATCTCACAACGTATGCAATAGTTAACGCACTGACTGTTTACCGCCTCTTTTTTTCCTAAACTAATCGGATATCCTCCTGTAGCACATCCTGTTGGCACTTTTACAAACTTCAGCACTAAACTTCTGTTACTGCCAGACTATAACGGGTAAATATATACGTTACAGGATGTAAATATGTCCGTCGTCTGAATCTTTACTTCCAGACAGGCGGCTTAACGCCTCACCCCGAGGCAGAACAACATGTGTCTGTGTGAGCCGATGAAATGCAACGCATGTATGCAAATATCATCAATACCTAAATGTAGTGAATACGGAAGGGATGAAATTAAACTCACTTCCTGTCATTGTGGTACGCATTAAAGTAACTAACTGAATCATCGATTCGACTAATTGAATCAATGGGTCAGTTTTTAATTCAGAATTGATCTTTTTTTTATTTTATTATTGAACGCAAAATTGACAAATTCTTTAAAAATACTCCATAGCTGTGCAGAAAATACTTGCAAATACTTGTGTTTTGCAAAAGTATCTCTTCGTGTCCTTCTTGTTTAGAGTCTATTAGCAGTCAGCTCACTATCGCCACCTACCGGACTGGAGTGTGGAGCGGAAAAATTGGCAGGAAAGAGAAGAATCGTTTTGAACAAGACATGACATTTGAACGATCAACACCACAAGTCACAAAATGTTTCCGTGTTTATTAGATACCTTTAGCGGTTTTCATATGTTAAAACCTTTGAGAAATATGTCTTAACATCAGGAGTATTGAACTGGGTCAAAAACTAATTCAATTAAATCCACATTTTGGCTACGATTCAGGGCTCTAAAATCTGATTTAAGCAACTGACAAAGCAGCTTATTGAATTATAATAATAATAGGCGACTATAATAATGTTTTATTAAGCATAGTTTTGATGTTCGGTGTTATAGCAGCTGTAAACACTATTGACCTCTCCAGGCCCTAATTAAATTAACAAGACAAAAGCAAAAAACAAACAAAAAAGTGCACCTCGTCATACTAACGAGAAACCACAAGGGTGTTTGACACTGGAGAAAAAATTAACATTACCGTAAGTTTAACTTGTTTGTGTAAAGTGTCTGCTGTACCGTGAGTCGTTCCTGTTAAGCGCGCTAGTCCTAAAGTCATTTATTTATATATTAAAGAAAACCCTGGTTTAAATGAGCTGATATACACACTAAATAAGAAAAAGATTTCTAGTGGGACAAACTTCCACGTGCGTCATGTATCCTGTAGACGTTTTGATTTATTGACTATACAATGTGATATTTTTGACGAGATTAGACGCTGCTGAACTGCTTAGTGTGCAGAAAGAAACTGGAACGTTCCCACAGTGCTGAGGAATGTCACACGGCTAACACTTCTGCTTTATTTCTATTGTATTTCTCTAAACTCTCTGAATATAACAGCTCACAAAACCAGACACGAATCTATAAACAGTTTAAAAAAACCTAATTAACTACACAATGACACGTTAAATCTACAGACAAAACAACACAAGATCCAGTTCAACCAGCTTGTGTACACGCATGTGACACACAGACACGGGTTACGATGGGTTACAACAAGGTATTTGCCCCTTCCTGATTACATTTTTTGTTCTTTGCATATTTGCTACACTTGAAATGAAATGATTGAGATAATCAAAATGTTTATATTACACAAAGATAACTCGAGTAAATACAAAATACAGTCCTACATGTGAAACTGTAAAATCTAGTGAACCTTTGCAGGAGTGGACCAAAATTATTCCAAGAGCAGAACCACGACTCATACAGCCGTGTCTCGGTCATTCAGTCGATACTCATCATTTTCAATTATACACATTCACATTTCATACAAACTTAAATAATTCTTTTGATTGTGTAAAGCTGCTTTGCGTCAATGCTAGTTGGTAAAAGCGCGATACAAATAAAACTGAATTGCTTTTTTCCCTTAAAAAATTTAATCATCATTTAAAAACTATTTTATATTTACTCGGGTTATCTTTGTGCCATGCATAGTGTCCACTGTACAAGCCTCTGGAGACAGTGTTATGATCCGGGGTCGCTTCAGTCGCTCAGGTCGAGACTCAGCAACGTTATGCGGCAATAAAATGAAGTCACATGACCACCTGAATGTACTGAATCACCAGCACATCACATCTATGGAGGGTTTCTTCTTCCTCAAATTGTGAAAGTCTGGTTCCGTGCATTTTATTCAAAGCTAAAGGCGGTCAATAAAATCTTGATGTGTGTGTTTTGTTGGGGGCGTTTTGACTGGGCTGTAAATGTCGCAAAGTGCTAATATATTTTTTTTTCTTCTTCGGTCCAGTCTGCACTCCAGTCCGGTAGGTGGCACCAACCTCCCATAAACTCAAAAGACGAAGAAAAAGAAGAATGTACTCTTGCAAAAGGTACCTTTAGAGTACTAGTGATGGGAAGTTTGAATCATTTTATTGACTCGGTTTTTTGAATCTCGTTCATCAAAATGAACGAATCTTTTTTTGGGTCATTTAGTTCATTTCGTCAGAAATAAAATAAAATGTTACATTTTCAATAAACAGACACAAAATACATCTACATACACAAATTTTGTCTATAGTCCCAGTAATGAACATATTACAATGCAGCTAAGGAGATATTATAAACAGAATGAGCAGCTCACCGTCATATCTTCTAGTCCGAGTCGTTCGTTCTTTTGAATCTATTGCACTGCATAGCGTCTATGGGAGTCACGGGACAAAAGAACGAACGACTCGGACCAAAGACTCAGAGGTAACGACTCAATACTGTTTCCTGCACATAACCTACGGAGGTTTTGTGATGCTTTGCGCCTGCATGGGGTGTGGGTCAAAGCAAATTGTTACCTAATTTGTGCCATCTTGGGTTTTGGTGTTGGTATATAGAAGCACAAGTACCAGGCAGAACTTGAATCACTCATCAGTTAATTAATGGTCAGGAATGTGGAGGATCCAGAGTCTGAAGTTGTAATATAAGGGCCTTGTGGTTTATTACATGTAATGAATAGGACGAGCCAAGAGCAGGGAACTGACTCTCCAGAGCATGGAGAGAGATTAGAAGTTGAGTCGAGTATCTTTACAAATGAATAGCTGCGTACATGAAAAGGGTTTTACTGAGGAAGAGAGAGAGAGAGAGAGAGAGAGAGAGAGAGAGAAGACCGTTTTTGTGAGGAAAAGCAAGCTGAGCAAACACAGGTGTGTTCATATGTTACACAGAACGCTGTAACCATAGAGTTTTGCATCGTTTCATCTAAAAACATATCACAAGCGTTCTTACAGAGCTGCACTGGAGGTCATTTGCATACAGAGGAAGTCAGGGTAGGACAAACAGCCTCAACTGTTCTTCTCCCACCTTTCACCTCCGAGTCTCCTTTTCATCAGCGAGACCATCAGTTACAACATCTAAATGGATCAGACACAGCCCAAAGTTAGACCATAGCTGCGAGCTGAAAAGTGTGTGTGTGTGTGTGTGTGTGTGTGTGTGTCAGACACAGGGGAAGATAAAGAGCTTCTGGGTGTGCTCTGTTTGAGAAAATTGTGTCTAAGCTTTACCACAGTAGTGTTTTTTTTTTCCTGCCTAACCAGATTGGATTAGCGTTTTTGCTTCTCCTTTATGTGTGTGCATGCGTCTGACGCATTGTTCATCTTAACATCAAAGCCTAAAGCTGATCTCCAGGTAACAGGTGTGGAAAGTTCAGAGCTGCACCTAAAAAACTAATATCATATATTCTGCCAGCCGTATTCATCATTGCAGCAAACGAAAACCACTGCATATTCATCATCCCATCTCACACGTCCTGTCCCATATGTCAGACACATGACGTACCATGTCAGCCATGTTATGTACTGTACCATGTCACACACCTCGTGTCCCTTCTCAGACACGTTGTATCCCATGTCACACACCTCGTGTCCCTTCTCACATCCCGTATCCCTTTTCAGTGACGCCGTATCCCATCTCACATACGTCGTATCTCATCTCAGGCATGTCATATCCCATGTCACGGACGTCGCATCCCATCTCATGCACGTCGTATCCCATCTCAAACACATCGTATCCCATCTCAAACATACCGTATCCCATGTCACACACGTCATATCCCATGTCGCACACATCGAATGCCATGTAACACCCATCGTATCCCATGTCACACACGTCATATCCTATCTCGGAACCATTGTATCCTTTCTCAGACACATAATTTCCCATGTCACACATATCGTATGCCATCTAACACACAGCGTATCCCATCTCACACATTGTGTCCCATCTCAGACACGTCGTATATCATCTCAGTCATGTCATTTTCCCATTCAGATACGTCATATACCATCTCAGATACGTCATATGCCATCTCGGACATGTCATTTAACACCTTGGACACGTCATATACCATCTCGGACATGTCATTTAACACCTTGGACACGTCATATGCCATCTCGGACATGTCATTTAACACCTTGGACACGTCATATACCATCTCGGACATATCGTATGACATCCAGACATGTAACATACCATCTTGAACACACCATATCCCATCTGAGCAATGTCCCTCCCAAAAAGTAGCAAAGCAGGCCATCCTGTTTGAAGTTGGAGGCTCAGTGAACATGTGGTGAAGGAAAAAAATCACTCAGGTTCTTCTGTGCTTGGCGAAAACCTGAGAACCGCAAACGTCCTCTTAGGTATGAAAAGACCATCTCAGCAGACCCTCACACTAAAATACTGCTGTTTTCGGGGGATATTTAAAATTTAAACAGGCAGAATGTATGAGTTTTATAATTAAACTTAGACATGTCAGCACAAGCCGTGTTGCATCACATCGTTAATTCGCACAGATGCACACCGTGCAGGTTGACTCAACCCTTAAAAGCAATAATTATGGGTTAATTATGGGAAGGAACTCCTGCAATGTACAGCCAAGGATAACTATTATTACTGTGGAAGCACGGATATTGCTCTGGGTGTTTAGCAGGAACTTGCATTAGTGTAAATTATAAAGTGCAGGATGACTTTACTCAACCAGGAGGCATGAAAGTGAACCACCAACAGTCATTAATGAATATAACACATAATCAGGCACACTTTACATCTCTCACTCCCTCATTCATCAGGCTCTCGCTTTGGAGAGATGGCCAATACAAATTACATAGCAGGCAATAGAAGAACATAGATACATTAGAGAAATACATTGCAAGCCATTGCCCCGAAAATGTCATCTCTAATTACTTTCGTCTAACAACATTCTAGACGCATAACGACCTGTAACAACGCCTTGCTTGCTAATTGAACCACACACGTTTAATTATAGAAAGCTTAAGAAGAATTCAGACCTACTCATTGTTATAGAACAAGCAAGATTTGTTGGTTAGCATGCAAAAAATAAACTGACTCTATCATCCAGTTACCTACAGTCTGAGTTATGAAATTACTGCAGGAATTGAAGAAAAGCACTTCACAGTGTAACCTACCCTGATACTGATATCAATATTTTGCCACCCCCATGTGAACCCCTAAAACACAAACGAAAAAAATTGCACTCAAAAAAGGAACAACATACAAAGATCCAATAAACAAAAGCACCAATAAAGAGAATAAAGAACCGACCACAGTACCCATGCACCAAACACATCACAGACCATACATCAAACCCCATTATATACAATAAACACCATAATCAAACATAAATAACCCATAGAATCACACACATCAAAGAAACTGTACATCTAACACATCAAAGAGCCTATATAAAAAACATCTCAAAGAGAGCAAACAAACACCTCAAGATCATACATCAAACACCTTAAAGAGCCAAAACATCAAATACATCAAAGAGCCAATACATCAAACACCTCAAAGAGCCCATGTCAAACACCTTAAAGAGCCAAAACATCAAATACATCAAAGAGCCAATACATCAAACACCTCAAAGAGCCCATATGTCGATCACCTTAAAGAGCCAAAACATCAAATACATCAAAGAACCCATATATCAAACACCTCAAAGAGACCATACATCAAAAACCTCAACGAGACCATACATCAAACATGTCAAAAAACCCACCACAGAGCCCAAACACCTCAAAGAGCCCATACATCTTCGAAAATACAAGACACATCAAATAACTCTGACATCAAACACTTCAAAGAGCCCATACATCGAACACTTCAAATAACCCATACATCAAACATCTAAAATAGTCCATACATCAAACACACCAAAGAGCAAATACATCCATCACCTCAAAGAACCCTCACCCCAAACACATCAAAGAACCCATACATCAAACACCTCATAAAGCCCAGACACATCAAAGAACCCATTCATCAAAATCTTCAAAGAGTCCATACATCAAACACCTCAAAGAGACCAAACACCTCAAAGAACCCATACATCAAACACCTCAAAGAGGCCATCCATCAAACACATAAGAGGAACCCTTACATCAAAACATTAAAAAGCCAATGGATAAAACACATCAAAGAGCCCAAGCACTAAACACATCAAAGAAGCCATGCACCAATGACATCAAACATAAGAAAGAGCCCACATACTAAACAACACATCAATGTTTGGAGCACATACACCAAACACAAATTAACCCATACACCAAACAACAGATCAACAAAACCAAACACTAAGCATTATACAAAGCATTTGATCAATAACCACATACACAAAACAGTACATTGCACAACACATCAAAGAATACATTAAAGAAATCCTTCACTAAACAATACCCAGAAGAACTCATCCACTAAATAAAAGACAATAAAGTCATAAAACACCAAACAAAAAAGGAGCCAATACAACAAGGAATACATCCATTAAATACCAAACACCGAAAAACTGAGAAAGATAAAAACAATATTCCAAAACAAACAAATGCGTAAATATCAATCATTCTTCAGCATCAACATTTTAACTAAATACCACCAAAAAAAAAAAAATCATTATTAGCTCTGCCAACTAGCTATCTAGCATAAAAGTGTTTTAGTGATACGGCCATCACTGAAAGCTTCCAGGCTTTACATCTAATTCCAGATCTGTTCATTGAATCGTCATATTTCTAGAGGATTTGTACAGGGAAAAAAAAACGCAGGGAAAAAAAATCTATATTTAGATGTGAAGCATTTAAACATGTTATTGTTGCAGGGAGAATGTAAACCAGGTATTTAGACGACGGTCTGTAGATCAGAGTCAAAGGCACGGTTAGGTAAAGGTCAAGCCCTCCACAGGAGCCATTTCCAGCTGCTCTTAAAGGCTTCAAAGACTTGAGGAGCCTCTATAAGACTGACTCAGGATCAGCTTTTCTCTCAGAGCTTTATTCTGTCTCGTTAGCTCAGCTGGATCGACCGATCTGGGATCTACACAACAGGCGATTTCCTTCAAAGTGTGCTGCATCCTGTGTGCTGCGTGGGGGAACCTCTGTGCTGAAGCACAACCTTGAAGATTAGAGAGGATCAGGACTGCCGGGTATTCACCGCTATGACCTCACACAGCACTGGGGCTTAATCCCAACACTCCAATCATTTGGAGTTACATTGGGCTTCCTCAGGTTTTTAGATAGGACACAAAAAGTGAAAGGTAACCGTTAGTATAGAAGACTTAGCAGATTTTACAGCTGCAGGGATCAGAGCTGGCTGAAGTACATAAACCCTGTACTTGATTAAAAAGAGAGATTCCCTAAAATAAATATGACTCAGGTAAAAGTACAGAAGTACTCGCTTTCAAAGCATTAAAGTACAGGGCTTGTCTTAGCTCACAGTAGCCTTTCCATTGTAAAAACAATTCTCTCTCTCTCTCTCTCTCTCTGTGTGGCTGTCTACAACCAGCTCCGCTTCTGATTTCAGGTTGTCTGATTTTCTGATTTGTGTGTCTTGAAAGAAAAACATGTCACACATTTGTGCTAATAGTCAGTAGGTAGCAAAATTCCTGCTTTAAATAGTACACACCACTGTCGTTAGGTAACGCTATACCATGCAGAAATACAGTGAAGTAAAAGTACAGATATTTGCTGTAGTATGTATTGGAGTAAAAATAAAAAGTATCCGCTAATAAAACTACTTCAGTAAGATACGTGAAATACGTTCCTGAGACCAATAACGAAGTACCTGTGCTCAGTTACTCCCTAACTCTGGCACTGGTGTTCTGGCACTCGGGTATCTTCCTGAACAAAGTGTCGTGTCTAGAGTATGTTTAAATGTAAAAATTGTATGTATATGTTAAATGCAAAAATGTATCTAAAAACAGAAATGTTAGATTGTGCTTGGTCTAAAAGTAATAGTGAATTACAGGTTTATATTAATGTGCTCGTTTGAATCCGTTATCGTTTCTATAGCAACAGCTCCTTAATCGTTAATATGCACAATAGTGTCACCTTTTTCTCTTTCCTCCATATCACCTATGTCTGTTTTTCTTCATTTCATTTTTTCTATTACTATGCTTCACTTTTTTCCTTCAATCCTTACTTCCTTCCAAATCATGACATATTTGCACTTTTTCATTTCAAAAACTACATTTGTCGTTTTCAGTCTTGCTCTAAACTATCATTTTTCTTTCGCTTCTTTGTACATTTCTATTTCTTATTTTTCAACTTAAAACTAAACCTTTCTGTCACATTTTCAGCATAAAAGATAGAAGAAGTCTCCAGTGTAAGTGTTTTTAAAGCTGTAACTTCACTCTGTGAACATCTTCAGGACAGAATTCATGTTGTATATCAACCCAAGCTGAATTTTTCTTTTTTTCTTTTTTTTTTTTGTTCTATTAAATTCAAAAGAGGGAATAAAGAGAGGCTGGTGAGGGGACGAGAGTTTATAACTGCAATAACATTAAGTGACTTGTTCTGCTAAAAATAAATGTAACATTGAATAGATTTAAAACGAAAATAAGTAGATACTCGTAATCATTGAAAGCTGTTGCGGTTTAACACATTGTGTTGTGGGAAGATAATCAACCTGGTAACTCGGGGTGGTAGCAATAACTCCATCAGCTCACCCTGGGGTGGATTAGAGGAAACAGCTACAGTCTCTCTACAGCCAAGTTTCTCACGTTCTGTCAAAGATCCGGTGTTGGATCTGGTCAGAGAGTCCCGAGAGAAACTGGCTCAGTATGGAAAAGTGGAAAAGGGGGGGGGAAAGTGGAGTCTCGATTAGACACTACATCTCCCTGATCTTCCCACAGCAGAGAGCCATTAGCGGTTAGCGATAAGTCTTCGAATACTTTAATTCTCGGGGTATTTCTAATCTTCAAGTGCCATCACAACAGTTTGGACAAGGAAACAAATAGTTGACACACCTTTGTGTGAAGTACTTAGTTATTAGATGATAAGTTTTACACTGCAGCAGTGTGATCATGCGATTGTGTGGCATAAAAACAGATTAAGCATTTGATAGTATCTCCCGTCACACTACAGTTTTGATTTGGAACAAGATGCTAGATTAAAAATAATGCAGTCCAACCAGCTAGACACGGTTTTTTATTTGTTTATTTATTTTTTAATTAATATGCATGATTAATTGTCCAAACAATAAAACGGTTGCAAACTCCACCTGGAATCTGAGTTCATACGAGATCATATCTGACCAAAACTGCCTTGTGGTGACGTCCATAACAGAGAGCGCTAAGTGCCTCCCATCCCACCCGGCTAAGAGAGAGCCTGGACAGTGAACCGTCTCTAAGCCCCCAGCTGCTGGATGCTACAGCATCACCCGGATGATAGGGCGAGCACTTTACCACTGAGCCACTCGGGGGCCCCTCACTTCTGTTCTTTAACCCTTTTGTTCTCTTTTACCTTCATTCTTTACGCTAACTTTCTACTTCTTTCTAGGTGCTTTCAATAGCTTCAATTTCTCTCATTTCTTTCCCCGTGCTTTTGTTCTTCTATTTCATTTCTTTGTTGTATTTTTCTTTTATTTGATGCACTTCCTTCCATTTTTCTTCATGCTTCCTTCCTTCAACCAGTGTGCTTTTCCTTCCATCTTTCAGTAGGCTTCCGTTTGCCTCATTGCTTCCTTCCTTCCATCAGTTTGCTTCCTGCACACTGCAGTTCGTCTTTCCTTCCATTTCCTTTCTTTGTGTCTTTATTCTGCTTCCACCCTACTCATCATACTTCCTTCCTTTCTTCCTGCATTTCTTTCAGAAATGTCTTTCATTAAGTTCTTTCCAGACACAGTATTCCTCTGAGGGCGTGTGTGTGATGTGTTTAGCGCTCAGATGTGAAACAGATGCTGTTCAGGGTGATGAGGTGTGTTTAACTGGAGTGTGTAAGACACTCTGCTTTTTGCATCTGAATTGTAAATGTCTCTGTTTTCATGGTAAAATCCTTGAAAGCCCTGTCTTCAATCAGCTGTCTTTCTGTCTCATCCAGAATAACCTACAGGATCTTCCTCACAAGTCTGCTTTTGAAGGAGCCCTCATGGCCTCTCCACATGGCCTTTCTCACCACGACTGTGAAGCTCCATGTCCGTAGATCAGCAAACCTGTCATCACTCCTCCCTGACCTTTCAGCAGCCTTTAACACAGTCAACCGCATGACTCTCTCGTCCATTCCCACGAGTCCTGGAATTGCTGGGACAACATGCCACATGGGGGAATAGTTTTGGAGGAAATATACATCTGCTCCATGTAGACTCTCCACTGGTGTCCCACAAGGCCCAATAATTGGTCCCCTCCCTTAATACCTTGTCTCTCAGGCATTTCATATCCCCACACAGATTTTCAGGCCATTGCTATGGTGATGATAGTCGCCTCATCACCACCACTCCATCAAACACTCGTGCTTCTGTGTGGACCTCAGTAATACTGGGAGCTCATAATACTATGACATACTTTGGCGGCATTTCCCAACACAAAGTAATTGACAGGGGTAAAAGTAGTTTGAATTTATGTAGCCAAAAGGTGAGTAGAATAAACCATGGAGGCGGTGGACAGTTCTGAGAATATTATTGAGAATGTATCCTGAGATTAACTTTATATTTCTACTAATTCCTCTTTAGAATATCAGCTCTGTTAACTTCAGGGTTCCAGTGTTAAATCACAAATAGCGTAAAATGGGAAGCTAGGGAGCACTACACTTCCTTCTTCGACACACCAAGTAGTGCCCTTGATCAGGGTTTAGAGGAGGATTTGGGATTCAGCCTTGTGTTAGAAGCTAGTTAGCTTTGTAGTCATAAATAAGTTCAGAGGCGATTCGGCCCAACTTAGAAGCAGTTATTAAGGAAACGGTATGTTGTTTAAGACTGTTTAATCAGATGTGATTTCCTGATGGAAGTGCTTCTGTCACTGGTTGTGAATGTAGGTTTGTCAGGCAGCTGCTCTCTCCACAGTACTGCGGACCGTACACACCTACTTTCACCGATGCTGTGCCAGAATTAACCACTGTAGAACACCTGGGACGTCAAGTAATACATATACAATACGTCGAGTTAAGTGCTGTTACTGTCGATTACCACCACTAATGGAAAGCGTCTCGTCCAATCAGATTACTTGGTTGAAACTAACTGTTGTATAATGTCACTTGATGCACTAAAAGGTTTAAACTAAAGGTTACACTAAAATTTATTCTTATATTCTGTATGTGTGTGTATATATAAAACTTGTTGTAATTTAGCCATTAATATTAATGAATAATTTACATATTCTGTTGGTGGGCACTGGTCACTCAGTGGGAGATGTTTTGCCTGTCATGAGAAAGGCCCAGGTTCGATTCAAACTCCAGCCACTGGATGCAATGCCGGTCCCAAGCCCGGAGAAAATGTGAGGGTTGCGTCAGGAAGGGCATCCGGCATAAAATCTGTGCCAAGCTTGTGTGTGCTGTGGCGACCCCTTGTCGGGAGCAGCCGAAAGACTAACAACATGTGCTGCAAACCAGGGCTTTAGCCCCAAAAAGCCATAATGTAATGGTTTGTGTTATATACAGTACAGACCAAAAGTTTGGATACCCCTTCTCATTCTCATCTTTCTTTCCTGGGCCGGTCCGCATGACAGCCAGTTTCTTTGTAGCGCTTGATGGTTTTTGTGACTGCACTTGGGGACACTTTCAAAGTTTTACCAATTTTTCCGGCTGACTGACCTTCATTTCTTAAAGTAATGATGGCCACTCGTTTTTGCTTTTTTCTTGCCATAATACAAATTCAACCTCTTTGAGTGAGAAGGTGTGTACAGACTTTTGGTCTGTACTGTATATTATATATTTTATATATTTCTTATATTCATTGTACATTGTCTGTGGAGATTTTTTAAAATCTTTTTATGAAGCCCTTCTACATATAGTTGGCAAAAGTTTTTACACCTGATTTTGAATAAACTGACACAGTGCACAATCATCTCCTCCTCAGTTGCTATCCAATAAGTTATCTTTCGTTATGGAGTTATCATTCATTTTTCAAAGCACTTTGCTATTCAATTTGCATTAATGCATGCTCTGAAAAAAAGGCTAAAAATAATGCGAGGGAGACCTACTAGTGTGTGTTTTTTCACAGCCAATTCCATGTGATAAAGTGACATAAACTGAACATTTTGGTAAAGTCTTTTACATTTTCCTGGTTTGTTTCCATGAAAGTGGGTTCTATGGAACTCCACTCTGATCAATCACACTGATAATGTCACTGATCAAGCAGAAAACAGGGAAACCTGTTACCTCGCCCCTACAGACCGGCCTTTGTTCCCAGAGACGGTTTGACCAGCGCCTGCGCAGTTGTGACAAACGACTATTAATGCAATTTGAGAGAACAGAGGACATGCCGATGTCATTTGGCAAGGAGGTTGGTAGTTTTAATAAAGCTAGAAAGCCTCTGGCGGTTCTAGTGTTAGTGCTTCCTGATGTGATGTTTTGAACATTTTAGTCATAGTGCCTGATTTAGTGAGCTAGCTTGAGGTGTGTTTTTGATGGAGATCCGTTCTTTCTTTAGGCGCTCTGGATCAGGACGTCTGCTATGTGCCTTAAAAGTAAATCAGGTTTGTTTGTTGAACAAATCATAGTTTAAATCACGTTTGTGTGGCATTAATCAGGTAGGAACATGCAGAGTACATCGTGTGTGTGTAGTCTAAATTTTGCATCACGTAGATCAGGTTCTGTGTGGCATGAATCAGATTTGTGTGTGGCGTAGATCAGGCATGTGTGTGGTGTAAATCAGGCATGTGTGTGGTGTAAATCAGCCATTTTGTGGTGTAAATTATCACGTGCAGGATATAATGTAGGTTTGTGTTAGCATGAATCAGATTCGTATGCGGCGTAGATGTGTGTGGCGTAGATCAGACGTGTGTAGCGTAGATCAAATGTGTGGTGTAGATCAGATAGTCTGTGGTAGATTGTCAGGCGTGTGTGTACGTAGATCAGGCGTGTGTGTGTGTCGTAGATCAGGCCTGTGTGTGGTGTAAATCAGGCATGTGTTGGATATAAGGTAGAATCAGGTAGGTTTGTGCTAGCATGAATCAGATTTGTATGTGGCGTAGATGTGTGTGCTGTAGATCAGGCGTGTGTGGTGTAGATCAGGCGTGTGTGGTGTAGATCAGGCGTGTGTGGTGTAGATCAGGCGTGTGTGGTGTAGATCAGGCGTGTGTGGTGTAGATCAGGCGTGTGTGGTGTAGATCAGGCGTGTGTGGTGTAGATCAGGCATGTGTGGCGTGGATCAGGTCTGTATGTGGTGTAGATCAGATCAGTCTGTGGTGTAGATTAGCCATATGTGTGGTACAGACATAGTCAGACAGACACACACACATAAATAACATACATATACTCACACATTCAGACTTCTAGTTTACAATATGCATGTGCGTTGCATAAATCAGGATGCGTGTGGCATAGATTAGGGTTTTGTGTGTGTGATGTAGATCAGGCACGGGTGTGGAGAAGATCAGGCACTTGCGTGGTGGAGATCAGGCACGTGCGTGGTGTAAAACAGGCACGTGCGTGGTGTAGATCAGGGACGTGCGTGGTGTAGATCAGGGACGTGCGTGGTGTAGATCAGGGACGTGCGTGGTGTACATCAGGGATGTGTGTGGTGTAGAACAGGCACGTGCGTGGTGTACATCAGGGATGTGTGTGGTGTAGAACAGGCACGTGTGTGGTGTACAACAGGCACTTGCGTGGTGTAGATCAGGCACGTGTGTGGTGTAGATCAGGCACGTGCGTGGTGGAGATCAGGCACGTGCGTGGCGGAGATCAGGCACGTGCGTGGCGTAGATCAGGCACGTGCGTGGTGTAGATCAGGCACGTGTGTGATGGAGATCAGGCACTTGTGTGATGGAGATCAGGCAGATGAGGTTTGAAATTCTAATTAGATCATGTAAATCAGTAGTGTGTGTGTGTGTGTGTGTGTGTGTGTGTTTTTGGTGTTTACTGTAATAAACAGAACTGAATCTGTGTTGAGTGAGATGTGTACACACTACTTTCAGTTCACTGCTCATATGCTGCTCTCACAGAGCCACCATTCTCCAGAGTGTGTGTTTGCATATGTACTGTGTGTGTGTGTGTGTGTGTGTGTGTGTGTGTGATAAACTGGTGAGTTACACACTGTCTTTTGTTCATGTTGCTCAGTAAATTAGAACACACACACAGGCGCACACACACACACACACACACACGCAGATGCACACACACACGAGGGCGCGCACACACACGCAGGCGCGCATACACACACTGGCGCACGCATACACACACTTGCGCACGCATACACACACAAACACACAGGCACACACAGAGTCAGACAAACAATTATACACACACAATCAGACACACACACATACACACACACTCGGCCTGGGGAAAAGCACAGCACAGTCCCGGAATTCCGCTTGGAACGATGAGAACTGGATAAGAATGAGTACAGTGTGTGTGTTTAGTCTGTACAGTGTACTGTAAAGGGCTTTACTTACACACACACACACACACACACACACACACACACACACGCAGTCTATGTTCATTCCAACAAACACAGAGCTATCATCATAAGGAGCAAGTGTGTGTGTGTGTGTGTGTGTGTGTGTGTGTGTGTGTGTGTGTGTGTGTGTGTGTGTGTGTGGTATAAACACAGTGACAGCTGAATTTATGCGTGCTTTGTGAAAAACACACTTAATGTTGACTTTGCATAAACAGAGCAGCAGGGAAATCCCACTCTCTGTCTGACACACACACACACACACACACACACACACACACACACACACGCTTGCTTGCAGACACATTTACACACACTTACACACTCTTATTACACACTCTTCCTTCACCCACACCAAGGCTGTGTTCACGCTTGCAGTTCGGTGCTCTTGGTTCAGACTACAGCGTATTGATGATACTGGATACTATTTTCGGCTGGTGTTCGAAACGCTAAGCAAACCAAAACGTGTGTAAGTGTGAACAAAGTCTGGGTAACATAAGATTTAAAAGCCTAACGTTTTTATTTTGCGACTAGCTTTTATCCAGACAGTCATGAGCAGAAAAATATAAATAAATAAAAATTAAAGGCAAGCAGTGATGGTTAATCCTGAAACCTGCGACGAAACTGTCCGATGCTCATGAACGTTATGGAACGCTGCCCCCCTGTACTTTCACGTGCACTGCTAAATTTAACATTTAACGCCTCAAAGTGGCGCAGTGGTGCAGCGCTCGCCCTATCATCCGGAGATCGCGGGTTCGATTCCCGGGTGATGCTGTAACTTCTCGCAGCCGGAGGTCTAGAGAGAGCTGATTGGCCGAGCTCTCTCAGAGTGGAGGGATGAGAGGTACTTAGTTCTCCCACATTAATCGCGGCTCTACAGCCAATCAGGGGCGTCTGTGAGCTCACGCGAGCGGAAGGAGCGGATAGCGCTGTCCTCCGAGTGTGTTACTCCGCCCCCAACGGTGCGTGAGCGAGCAGTTCAAAAAGATGCGGTCGGCTGGCGTCACGTGGCATGTGACAGTCTTCGGCCCTCCCGGCTGAGTGGTAGTAGTTTACCGTGGGAGCCCCCTAGTGACGGGGAGGATTTGGACACGACTAAATTAGGGAGAAAATCGGGGAACCCCCCCCCGCCAAAAAAACATTTACATTGAATTTTCCGATGTTTAATTTATTAACAATGTTAGTATGTATGTATATTTTTTCCTTTTTTAATCTTTCGAAACTCGTCCGTTGCTGTGTTCTCAAGTGAACCGTCTTAGCCGAACATCATGTTGAGTGTGAACACACCCTTAAACACACACACACTCACACATACACATGCTTTCTTTCTCTTTCTTCTTTTTAATTCATTTCTCTTCCTTACTCGTCTTTCGTTCTTCTTTCTCTTTTCTCACTCCTCCCTCTACTTTCTTTCACAGTGTTGTAAGTTGCTGAATTTTTATTGCTGCTGCATTTTATTTTATAAAAAAAAACTTAAATGTTACTTGTTTTTCTTCTGTTAAAAAAATTAATTAAATTAAATAATGCTAAAAATTAAATAAAAGCAAAAATTAAAAAAGTTAATTAAAACATACTGGGTTGCCAGATTGCAGTCACAAATTTCCACCCATAGCTTTCTAAAAATTACTCAAAAGAATAAGTAAAGTACTCATTAATACAGTATTATCAATTAAATTACAACAAATAGTTTATATTATAATATCTACGTTATTATACAGTATAAATATACAGAATATAAGAATAACCTTTAATGATGAACCTTTCAGTGGTAACAAGTGTTAACAGGTGCTAGTGGTGCACCACAGTGTGACTCGGGGCCCCTGTGGGTGTAGAGACCCACGTGCAGCTCGTTTGCATACGGCAGCGTGTGAAGGCGCATGATTGGTTGGAAGCGTGTGAGAAGCAAGTGGATTGGTCAGGGGTGGACGACATCATGGACTTCATTCCAGATGTCTCTGAAAGGCGCCAAAGTGGAGAACAAAGGGCAGCTTGACCACACACATGCGCACGCTCACACACACACACACACACACACACACACACACACACACACACACACACAAAGTGGTGCTTGAGTCAGTATCACATGCATCCTCTAAATTGTTTACATCATTCTCTGAATCTCTCCATTGTCAACTTTTTGGAGAAAAGAGAAAATTTTCACAGAGAGTGTGTGTGTGTGTGTGTGTGTGTGTGTGTGTTGGGAAAGAACATATGAAACACACATACAAAAGAAGGAATAAAAATAAAGAGTTGATAAAGCTGAGGTGAATAAAGTGAGAGAGAGAGAGAGAGAGAGAGAGGGGGGCAGGTGAGTGAGTGTGAGAGTGAGCAAGAGTGACAGAGCAAGTGAAGGATGAGTGAGGGAGTTAGTGAGAAAGTGAAGGAGTAAAAGAGTGAATGAGAGAGAGTGAGCAAGAGTGAGAGAGCAAGTGAGTGAGCAAGGGAGCAAGTGAGTGAGGGAGGGAGTGAACGAGAAAAAAAAAGGAGGAAGGAGCAAATGAATGAGCGAGTGTGTGGACGAGCGAACAAGCGAGTGAGTGAGGGAAGGAGGGAGGGAGTGAATGAACGAGGAAGCAAGGGTGAGAGTGAGTGAGTGAGAGTGAGTGAGGGAGTGAGAGTGAGTGAGGAAGTACCACAGCATTAGTGTGAGTGCGAGTGGACACAGACATCAGCAGGCTGTAGTCCACACAACACTGCTGTAGAGTTCTACATTCTGCTGTTATAAGAAAACACCCCTGGGCCCACCTGGGCCCACGGCCCCTGGCCCCGCCCTCCCTCTCCCACCATTTCTCCTGAACTGAATGACTGTTGGTGCTTCATTTACTATTTAATATTACTTTATTGTCACAATCATTACATTTTTGTGTCTATTTTGTGTATTTGTCTGTCTCTCTCTCTCTCTCACACACACACACACACACACACACACACACACACACACACACACACACACACACACACACACAGAGAGAGCAAGACCATGATGGTTTTTCTTTCCGCTGTTCTCCTTCTTTCTCTTCTCTCCTGTGTTTACAGTTATAAGGAAAGCGATCGCTCAGCTCTGTTCTCTCTCACAAACCGCTGTCCTGTGGTGCCCCCTAGTGTCAAACACGACTCATGCTGTGTGTTAGACCAGATTCAGATCATTTGGGACTCACTGATCAGCTGATACACCAGTGATATTCAAGGCGTACACACCTGTATTTACCCGTCCGCACCTGAACACCCATCATACCGCAGCTCTGAGCTCCTCCCACATCATTCACCAGATCATCACCGATCATCAGCACCTGGGGGGGGGTTATATATTACTGATATATTATTTAGATTATATTTCATGAAAAAAGGTATGCATCCAATTTTACACACACACCCGCACACACGTATAGGTGTATGTGTGTACAGAAACTCACCTCATGGGGTTGGATGCCCATGTCATTGAGAACACTCTGGAAGAACATGGGTGCAGGTTTGCCCACCACCTCCGCCTCCAAATCGCACGCATACTGTAAACACACACACACACACACACACACACACACACACATATAAGCAAAAATCACAATCTTATCTCTTGTTTAAAAATATAGAAGATTTAAAATCACTGAATCAGTCAAGATGAACCATTTAATCAGTGAAGCTTATTTATATTTTATTTATATATTCAATAGGACAGAATACGAATCACTAAAGTAGAATCACTGGATATGATTCACTGATGCTGAATCCCGTAATATAAATCGGCAAATCTAAATCAGTGAATCTGAATCACTTGAAATAATTCACTGGATATGATTCACTGGATATGACGCAAAACTAGCTACTGATGGAAAGTTTGAATCATTTCAGTGACTCGGTTCTTTGAATATCGTTCATCAAAATAAACAAATCTTTTTTTATTTGAGTCATTCAGTTCATTTCGTTCTTTTGATTAGAAATAAAATAAAATGTCACATTTTCAATAAACAGACCCCCAACACGTCTACATACAGAAATTCTGGCTATAGTTCCAGTAATAAAAATATTACACTGCAGCTAAGGACATATTATAAACAGAATGAGCAGCTCACCGTCATATCTTCTGGTCTGAGTCGTTCGTTCTGTTAGGGCTATTAGCATCTATGGGAGTCACATGACAAAAGAACGAACGTCTCGGACTTGAGCGGTAACAACTCATTTCTGTTTCTGAGGTTTTGCGATGCTTTGCGCATGCGCGCACAGTAGAAAACTAACGAATCATCTCTGAGGCTACTCGTTCTACTCAAGTCACGTTAAAGACTCGTTCAAAAAGAATTAATCGTTCATGACCGTCTCATCACCAGCTCAAAACTAAATCACTAAACTGACAGCTGGCGGTTCACTGGGGAGTTGCACCTCCAGATCCCGGGTTTGATTGGCGATCGCAAACTTCATCACAACTTCTATAAAACCACACACACACATACACACACAAACACAAACACACAGGTAATCTTCACCTCCAGAGCTTTCATGTACGCTCCAACATCCAGCTTGAGGCCGTCCGTCTCCTTATAGTAACGTCTAGAACATGGACATGCAGTCAGCGAGACACTGAAGGGGTTCTGTCATTATACTGATATAAAGTATGAAGTTAAATAAAGTGTGTGTGTGTGTGTGTGTGTGTGTGTGTGTGTGAGGTGATCTTTACCCTCTGCCCATGGAAAAGAGCAGCGGTTTGTCCAGTGAGATGAGAACCTGAAACGCAGCGTTCACGTTCTGGTACGAGAAGTTATCAGCAGCGTCTCCGATCACAACGCAGTTCGGATCTGATTTATCCACAGCGTCAAACTCCGGTCGCACATCTGCGGACAGGTAACACACATACAGTACACATATAAAACACACACACATGCATAAAAAAGTGGGGATAAAGGTAAAGCACATGGAAATTGAGAGCCCACGGGCTGACAATGAAAAGTGTGTGTTTGTGCGTTTTATGCAGTACCATCGTGCACCAGCAGGTGGGGTCGGAGGCGGCGCTCCTTGAGGATGGACACCACAGCCGGAGCGGGGGAGAAGACCTCTCTGACGTCGATGTCGAAGCCCATACGTTTCAGCTTCGCTACAAACTTCTCTCGCGTGGCCTGAGTTTCATTCGTACAGAAACGAAGCTGCAGGTCCGAGGATTTTAACCTGCAGGACACAGAATACAAGACTTACTAATTTACTACACTACACCGTGTGTTCGATTACTATTTCAAAGAAAAACTAATGTTATATATACTGTGAAGATGTTTCATCAGTTCAGGTGTAACTGTGATGCGAGAAAAAACTTGTGATTTGGTGTGCAGGGATTCAGTATTGTTTTTTGTGGTCTGAGGGTGAACCTGGTGCTGAAACAACTCACAGACGATCATAAACAGAAGAGTTTGGATATCTGTGAACAGAATTTGGACTTCAATACTCTAATAAAGGCGAAAGTTTCTTAAAGAGAATCGTTTCCGGTGACAAGACACAGATTCCTCACTACGAGTCTGAGAGTAAACATCCTCAATCACCGACTGAGAAAAAGCTCAAAAGTCGACCATCAGCTGGAAAATTGATAAACGCTTAAAGTTTCTCGGATTCTCAAGAACCAGAAGTATTAGAACACCACCAGGAAAAGGGTCAACAATCAGCAATGCTCGTTACAGTGAGATGCTTCTGTTCCACAATGTCGACACTCTGGAAAAAGACTTTCAACTGTTCTGTCCCCTGAAAGCAGCTCTGCGAGGACAAAGATTCACTTCTGATAAAGAAAATATGAAAGCTTGTCGATAGACGGACAAAATGTGTTGAAGGAGTAAACATGTCGAAAAGAAATGATGAACCTTGTCTTTTCTAAAAGTGAATTTAAATTAATTCTACAGCCAGAGAAAGGAGAATTTTTTTTATTCGCCCGCTTTCTGAGTTATTGTAACATCCTGTAAGTTATAGCAGTCATGCACTTTATAGTTGTACTAGCGTTAGTACGAGTCCTTGAGGGAAAAAGAGTTTGAAGAAGCAGTTAAAAGGTTAAAGCTAAGAATAAGCTGCTGATTTTTAATATACAGTGGAATCTTGGATTACAAACATAACTCGTTCCTGAAGCGGGCTTGTATATCAAAACACTCATAAACCAAATCGTATTTTCCCATAAGAAATAATAGAAACTCAAGTTATTCGTTCCACAGCTGAAAAAAATTTATACATCAAAAAAATGAATACAAAATATAACGTAAAAATAAAAGAAAATTAACCTGCACTTTACCTTTAAAATAAGTAAAAATAAATCCCGACAGATAAGTGTTTCCGTTTGTGCCTGTGCGCATGTGTGTGAAGCTAAAGTAAGAGGAGAGGAGGAATCAGCCCTCTCCCTCTGCTCGTCTTTCACCACAACTCTTCCTCCTCTCTTATTTGAGTTTCTCACACACACACACACACACAATGGAAACACTGTTTTATTGAGAAAATAAACAAAAATCTCTCTAATAACACTCGATTGGGCGCAGATTAACAGAATAACTGCGGTAAAGTAAAAATAAAACAAATTAAACAGCACTTTACCTTTAAAAAGAATTACGACAGACCAGTGTTTCTGTGTAGAGCAGAGAGAGAGAGAGAGAGTGTGTGTGTGTGGTGAGGGTGAGAGGAGGAGGGATGTGTGTGTAGGGGCACGGTGTCCAATGATGCGCATACACATGTGCGTGTTAAAATAAACAATACACACGCGCTGTATACACACATATACAAACACAAAATAAAAGATGTTTTACGCGCACACACAGTCACAGTGTTATAGTAAACAGAACACATGCACGGATGTTGATTATACCAGTGAGAGACGAGCACTAAAGCTACGTTTACACTGTCAGTTAAATGTGATCCAATTCTGATTTTTTGCTCATATGTGACACATATTGGATATTTTCTGTGTCCGTGTAAACAGGAAAAAAACGCCTGCATTCCGATATTTCGAGATCGGTTTCAGGCCTCCTTCATATGTGGAAATAAATCAAATATAAATCAGATATGTGCTAATGTGATTGTCGTGTAAACAGACAGATTGGATTTTCTGAGACATTGCGTTCTGTACGTCATTAAAACTGCGACTTCTTCGCGGTTTAATGACGTGATCACGCACACAGACGTGCCGCACATCCCAAACAGATGCGCCAGTGTGCGGTACCCCAAACCTGTTGCAAGCCACCAGAGAGCGACTCCGACACGTCTTGCACCCAGACATTCCTCTGAATGGTTGACGACACAATAAATGAAGCACATGCGCAGGCTGCAATGATGCCCTTTTCCCCCTTCTCCGTTTCGCAAACTTTGCATATATCGCAGAGCTAGCATCAAGCATATTTCGCCTTCGTCCATCTTGGCTAGTGTGTAGTGCAAGAACCTCCCTTTAAGTATGCGCGACGGTATGGCAAGTGTAAACACTTGAATTGGATATGGGTCATAGTTGAAAGAACGTGTAAACAGACGGTCAGAGAAATCAGATATAGGCAACAAATCAGAATTGGGCATCGAGACCTGCAGTGTAAATGGGGCTTAAGACCCAGCAGGGGAGACGATTACCCACAATTCCGCAGCGCAAGAGAGAGAAAAACCATTGGCTCAGTTGTGATCACCCGACGCTCAGCGTCAAAACAAGAAGCGCATGCGTGACACATGATACTCCGCACTCGTGTACTAAGACTTGTTCGTTTTTCAAGTCAAAATTTATTAAGAATCTTGCTGCATCATTCGCAATCCAAGGTTCCACTGTAATCAGTGATATTATTATTATTTCAGGTTGAAGTCCACGTACATGTCTGTGTGTCTCTCTGTACAGCAGAAACTCTCTGTCTACATTCTGTAAGGTCGAGTATCTGACGCCTTGTTTACACTAAGTTGTACTTCTATGGTGCTCAGACAAATACACTCCCTGTTCGGTAATCGGAGAGAGAATCACAGATGAGAAATGGAAAAAGTCGATCAGATAAAGATGAAGTTTTGTCTTAAAACGACTCCGGCGTGTTAAAATTCACTTCTACCACTTCAGCGCTGTTATTTCAGTGAGAATATGAACTAATCCCAGTAAAAATATTCACTTTATCTTTTCTAATTAATATCTATTGGTGCAGGTGTTTGTTTACATTGAGACAGTAGCGCATTAGTAGATTATTTTAAAGTAGATTATTAAATCCCACACATAACTGTTCATAACATCACTTTTACTCAACATTTAGATTCACTGATGGTGCAGATTAAACTTCAGACTGAGATCTGAGGACTGCAGGAGATTCAGGAAATTTCTGTTCAAATGGACAGACAGAAGTTTTTCTGAGACTGGTTTCTGGTCCTCCAGTGTATGAGATATAAACATATCACTGAAAGAGCGAGTTCTAACCAATATACAGACAAAACTTTTCTTTTATTCATACAGATATATCCTTTAAATGTACTTAATTAAGGCACATATCTAGTGCACTTTCCTGAACTTGCATACTGAATGACCAATTCCAAAAAGCGTCTCATTGCACATATAGTGCACTAGGTAGTGTGCAAACTCCCCTGAGTTAGTCCCTACGTAGCGCACTAGTGCAGGCTGGACACAGCGATTTAAGCCTCGGCCTCTTCTATATTTTTAACTCGAACGTTTTTATTTATAAACGGAAAATATTTCATGTAAAACCTTCTGACGGCCTCCACCGAGCCTTCTATCGGCACTCCTCCTCCCTCTCCGCTGTCGTATAAAACTCCACACATGTCTAAAATCACTCCCTTCACTCCCCTTACACACTCCGGCCACTTGGCGGCCATGATGGGTGCACAGGAGGCGATAATGCGCATGCGCCTGACCTGAGCATTCTGGGAAATAGAGTCTGACTGAGAAACTCGTGGACTACAGGAAGTGTAGTTCAGTAAAAGTCCTAGCTCTAAACTTTATTCTTTATCTGATGCACTTGAGTAAGCCACACACACACACACACACACACACACACGTGTATATATATATATATATATATATATATATATATATATATATATATATATATATATATATATAAAATGCTGCTTCCCAGTCCTCATCAGAAATAATTATTTCTAAGTCTTCTTCCCACAAAGCTTTTACTTGGGAAAGGGATGTGTAGCATGGGGCCAAGATTTAAATTGTAGAGTTGATCAGAACTACCCTACCTTGCTTTTTTTTAGGTCATGAATAAGTCGTATAAGCATTTCACTGCATAACATACTGTGTATAGTCATGTACTGTATGTGACAGTAAATACAATTTGAATTTCATTTCTTTTGAATCAGGGGTCTCAAACTCAGTTCCTGGAGGGCCGCAGCCCCACAGAGTTTTGTTCCAACCCTGCTCCAACATACATACCAACATACCATAATAAGCCTTAATGACTTGTTTAGTTGGATCAGGTGTTTTTAATTATGGTTGGAACAAAACTCTGTGGGGCTGCGGCCCTCCAGGAACTGAGTTTGAGAGCCCTGCTTTAGAAGAAGAAAAAATGTGTTCCATTTACACAGACAATAAAACTGATTTGATTTATTGTGGAAAATTTCAGATACGTCCTGGGCCATTTTTAGCTTGGTAGGAAAGCATCGGGGTTTTGAATTTGATGCGGGTAACTACAGGAAGCCAGTGCAGGGAGCGGAGGAATGGGGTGGTGTGGATAAACTCGGGAACGAGATGTGCCGCTGCATTCTGGATCAGTTGCAGAGGATGAATAGTGGACAGAGATAGACCTGCCAGGAGTGAGTCACAGTAGTCCAGTCTTGAAATAACAAGGGACTGAACAAGAACCTGAGTAGCCTGTGAAGAAAGAAATGGGCAGAATCTTCTGATGTTGTACAGAAGAAATCGAGAAGAGTGAGTAAGGTTAGCGATGTGTGGGGAAAATGACAGATGAGTCACCAGGGATGAACAGCAGTTCGGTTTTACTCAGATTGAGCTTCAGCTGATGAGCTGCCATCCAGGATGAGATGTCTGCCGGACATGCTGAGATCCGGGTGGAAACCTGGAGTGTCTCTGAGGGAGGAAATGAGAGAAGTTGTGTGTCATCTGCATAAGAATGGTATGAAAATCCATATGTTTGGATTGGTTTGGATCATTGAGGTTGTTCTGTGAGAAAAGCAAAATACAAATCCTGAATAAATACAAATATGATGTAAATTAATTACAGTATAATCATTTATAGCAGACAAGATAATATCAACAGAGACTCAAGTTTAAAGATGAATATATTTTTAATGATTTATTCTAGTTTAACGAGTTGTATATTGAATGCCAAATGATGAATGTTACTTAATGTTGACTATATAATGCTCATGCTAAACTAGTATCTCTAGTATGCTTAAATAACTAGTTTTTACTCAACTGCAAGAACATCAAAGAACAGCATGGTATATGGAACCAGTATATATACAGTTTACATACACTTTTTAAAATCTTTTTTTAGCACTTTCGTTCATACACGTTCATGTGTCTTTAAACAAAAAGAAAATGTCAGATGATTCCATTCTGAGCTTAAGAAGCTTCTGATAGGTTAATTGCTTCCATTTGAGTTAATTGGTGGCAGATCTGTGGATGCATATAAAGGCACAGCTCGAACACAGAGTCTGTTTCTTTCACATCATGGGAAATTCAAGAAAAATCGTCCAAGGCATCAGGAAAAGAATTGTGGGCCTCCACAGGTGTGGCTCATCCTTCGGTGCCTGAAGGTCCCACGTTCACGTGAAATGTGCGAATCAACTCCAGGACAATGGCAAAAGACCTTGTGAAGATGTTGTTGAAACTGGTAAGACAGTGTGATTATCCACAGTAAACGAGCCCTGTACCACCATGAGCTGAAAGTTACTCGGGGAGGAGAAAACCGTTCCTTAAAAACCACCATCAAAAAGCCAGACTACATTAATTTCTGGAGACGTGTCCTGTGGTCTGACAAAACAAAAACCTGCTCAGCCATAATGATAAACGGTATATTTGGAGGAAAAAGAGCGAAGCTTTGAAGCCTCAGCACACCATCCCGACTGTGGACTATGGGGGTGGGAGTATATTGTCGTGTGGCTGCTTTGCTTTTTTCGGAAGTGTATGTAAATATCTGGTTTCAACTGTGAGTGTATATAAATATAAACCAGGGACTTGGAAGACACTGTGCAGTTCGCCTCCCAGGTTAAGACTGAGTAAGTTGATCCCACTCATGTACCGGTATCACCGGTATTTCATCGGTCCTTACGTCAAGACTGACAGTTTGCATTATATGTAACTCTTCTTTCCATATACGCAGGTCATTCATACACCTCTATACCAGACAGATGTTGGCTTTCACACTGTTTGCTGTGTTTTTGGCTGAGACTTGATGTCTGAAGAACATCTGAAGAATATCTTTGAGGTTCGTATACCGAGGTACTACTGTGGTGCCTTTTTTTTTTTTTCCCTGATTTTCTCCCTAATTTAGTAGTTTCCAATTCCTTCGCGTCACTAGGGGGCTCCACAGTAAGGCTCAGTCGGGAGGGCCAAAGACTATCACATGTTTCCACATGACACCAGCTGACCGCATCTTTTCGAACTGCTCGCTCACGCACCGTTGGGGGCGGCACAACACACCCGCAGGACACCGCTATCCGCTCACAGAGCTCACAGATGCCCCTGATTGGCTGCAGAACCGTGATTAAAGTGGGAGCACCAAGTACCTCTCATCCCGCCCCTCTGAGAGAGCTCGGCCAATCAGCTCTTTCCAGGCCTCCGGATGATAGGGCGAGCACATTACCACTGCGCCACTCGGGGCCCTGTGGTGCCCTTTTTAGCCCAGGGGTTAGAGAGGGATTTGGGATTCTGCCTTCAGCAAGATTAGAAGCAACTATTAAAGAGACAAAGTGATGATTAAGATGACGTAATGTTATCAGTTTTCTAGCCAAACTGCTTCTGTGAGTTATGCTGAGTATGTTTTTTTTTTTCATAGGATTTGATAAGTAAGGTCCCTTTCGATATCCAGAAGTGGGCGGGACCATGGCGGACAGAAGTTGCGGCGTCAGGTGGAGAAGGTCAGTAGAGCATTAGATTGACACAACCTTGCGAGACAGCTGGTACTCAGTGTTTCCGAGGCCACGCAGCTATGCTCATCATAGTGACGCAACTTTGGAAGCAGATCAGTCTCACGAATAATTCACGCAAAAGACACGATGCACACATGCGAAACCCAATTCACATGCGTGAAATCCAATTCATGTGCACGAAAAAAAAATTTATTCATAATATACGTTTCACAAATGTAAAAGACAATTCACAGATGTACAACTGTGTAAAAAAAGTTTAAAATTCTTGAGTGTATCATGGACTGTGAATGTGCAAATCGTTTTTTCCTGAACGAGACAGAATGCCCTGGATTCATGTGTGTGTATTTTTGAGACTTAAGTAGCTCAGCTTAAGATAAAGTGGTTAGGTGTGTTATTTTAACTCAGATTGCGCAAAAGGTGTGAGAAGTTGAGCTACTTGACTGCTGCGCTCCTGGAGGGCTGTAATTGGTTGAATGGTGAGGTCGTATCTGATTGGTTAATGAGGACGAGTGACCAACGTTGCTGCCAGCAAAGTCTCAAAAATACACACAAAAATCCAGGGCATTTCGTATACGAACAACGATTTGCACATTCAGTCCATGAAACACTTGTGAATTTTAAACATTCAAAAATTTTTACACAGTTGTACGTCTGTGAATTGTGTTTTGCATTTTTTAAACGTATAACATATACTGGTCCTTCTCAAAAAATTAGCAAATTCTGATAAAGTTCATTATTTTCTGTAATGTACTGATAAACATTAGACTTTCATATATTTTAGATTCATTACACACAACTGAAGTAGTTGAAGCCTTTTACTGTTTTAATATTGATGATTTTGGCATACAGCTCATGAAAACACAAAATTCCTATCTAAAAAAATTAGCATATTTCATCCGACCAATAAAAGAAAAGTGTTTTTAATACAAAAAAAGTCAACCTTCAAATAATTATGTTCAGTTATGCACTCAATACTTGGTCGAGAATCCTTTTGCAGAAATGACTGCGTCAATGCGGCGTGGCATGGAGCCAATCAGCCTGTGGCACTGCTGAGGTGTTATGGAGGCCCAGGATGCTTCGATAGCGGCCTTAAGCTCATCCACAGTGTTGGGTCTCGCGTCTCTCAACTTTCTCTTCACAATATCCCACAGATTCTCTCTGGGGTTCAGGTCAGGAGAGTTGGCAGGCCAATTGAGCACAGTAATACCATGGTCATGGTCAGTAAACCATTTACCAGTGGTTTTGGCACTGTGAGCAGGTGCCAGGGCGTGCTGAAAAATGAAATCTTCATCTCCATAAAGCTTTTCAGCAGATGGAAGCATGAAGTGCTCCAAAATCTCCTAATAGCTCGCTGCATTGACCCTGCCCTTGATAAAATACAGTGGACCAACACCAGCAGCTGACATGGCATCCCAGACCATCACTGACTGTGGGTACTTGACACTGGACTTCAGGCATTTTGGCATTTCCCTCTCTCCAGGCTTCCTCCAGACTCTGGCACCTTGATTTCCAAATGACATGCAAAATTTGCTTTCATCTGAAAAAAGTACTTTGGACCACTGAGCAACAGTCCAGTGCTGCTTCTCTGTAGCCCAGGTCAGGCGCTTCTGCCGCTTTTTTCTGCTTCAAAAGTGGCTTGACCTGGGGAATGCGGCACCTGTAGCCCATTTCCTGCACACGCCTGTACACGGTGGCTCTGGTTTACTGACCATGACCATGGTATTACTGTGCTCAATTGGCCTGCCAACTCTCCTGACCTGAACCTCATAGAGAATCTGATTCCCGGATTCCGGGATTCCCGACCAAGTACTGAGTGCATAACTGAACATAATTATTTGAAGGTTGACTTTTTCTGTATTAAAAACACTTTTCTTTTATTGGTCGGATGAAATATGCTAATTTTTTGAGATAGGAATTTTGGGTTTTCATGAGCTGTATGCCAAAATCATCAATATTAAAACAGTAAAAGGCTTCAACTTCTTCAAGTTGTGTGTAATGAATCTAAAATATTTGAAAGTCTAATGTTTATCAGTACATTACACAAAATAATGAACTTTATCAGAATATGCTATGCTTTTTTTTTATCACAATATGCTTTTTTGAGAAGGACCAGTATAAATATTGTGCACATGAGTGGTTTTTTTTTTTTTTTTTTTTGGTGAATTTTTTTTTTCGTGCACGTCAATTGGGATACTCATGTGTGCATCGTGTCTTTTGTGTAAATTATTTTTGAGACTGATCTGCTTCCGTACACAACAAGTTCCTCATCAAGTATCAACAAAAGAAGACGGAGGTCATGCGTGTTTAACTGGCTTTGCTCATCTGAGATTTCAGCAAAACCATCAAATATACACAAGGAAAGAAAACATTAACGATAGGGGTATCTACAAATTAACAGAAATCAAAAGTTATCAAAGGAAACTGTTAAACCGACTACACAACTTAAAAGTTTTGATGCCTTTTACATCTGCAACTGAATAAACCACAGTTCATTTATATGTTGTGTCATAAAGAGCATCCGGTGTAAAACCTGTGCCAAGCTTGTGTGCGGACCGGATGGTCTTCTGTGGCGAACCTTTGTCGGGAGCAGTTGAAAGAACAATAACAGTAGTTTCACAGGCATATTTCATTTATCTGTTTTGTGAATAACAAATAAATAACAATAAATAATTTATAATTAATAAATAACATTAATCAACAGACAGGTCCGGAGCTCAACTAAGTGCATGCTCATCGCCTTTTTTCGACATTTGTGGCACTGCGCATCGAGAATGAATCCTCATGGACCAGACTGTCTATAGCCAGCGTCTGAGGGAGAACGTACAGAGAAAGTGACCGGATCTGTGGCACGCAAACCTTTCACTCACTCACTCACTCACTCACTCACGCACTCACTCACTCATTGTTTATACCGCTTTATCCTGTATTCAGGGTCGTGGGAACTTAGGGCACGAGGCAGGGTACACCCTGGACTGCATGCCAATCCATTATAGGGCACACACACATACACACACTCACCCTACAGGCAATTTGGGGACAACAATTAGTCTACTCTGCATGCCTTTGGAAGGAAACTGGAGTACCTGGAGGAAATCCACCGAGCAACATGCAAACTCCATGCACAAAGACGCGGGAATCGAATCTGGGCGGGAATTGAACCCGGACCCTGGTGGTGCAAGGCGACAAGTGCTAACCACCAAGAAACGCTCTTGAAACTTTTAATTACTGCTAAATGTTATGAGTATTTATTTGTTCTGTTTCAAATGTCTGAATGAAACTTTATGGCTAAGTTAAGTTTAGGTGAAGTTTTTGTGTGCTGAAGAGGGAGTTCGCTCAGGGCGCCAGACACTTCAAAAGAGCACATTAATAACCCTGCGCAGCTGTCTACAGTGCTGTCAGTTAGAGTAATCATTTCATATTGAAAGCAATTAAATCTGTCTATGTGATTAATTATGACAGCCAAACCATTATAAGTTACTGTAATCATATCTATAGTAAATATAAAAAAGTCATGCTGTGTTTTTGTAGTGGCTGTAATTGCATCATTCTAGCATATCAGTGTTTAAAATGAAAAAAATCCCGTGTATGTACAACAAACAAACGTAAATGAAATCTGTAAATGACTAAAGAGGTGAAAGTTAAACATACATAGAAATCCTCTGTATCACTGTACGCGCGCATGCGCACACGCGGTTGCGCGATCTGTGACGATTGCGTCATGCGCCCACGTGACCCCCTGTGACGCCCCCGCGGCTCTTAAGTGCGCATGCGCCGACGCAAAAGGTGGAAAATTCCGCAGACTCGCATTTGTCTATCGGCGCACGAGGATCTGTTTTTATCAAGGTAAACGACCTGAACTTCATTTATATTTCGATTTGAATTTTGGACTCGATATTAGTCCGGTTTCAGTAAGACTCCGGCGGGGAAAGCTGTAAAATAGTGAGATGGTGAAGTTTAGAGCTACAACATCACAACTCCATCATGCTCAGATCAAAGGCTTTGTCTGGGTTTAGGTCACTAATTAATCAACTACTCATATTAGAGAAAATGGCATTAATTAGAGTATTTGCACGACGAGCTGATGCTCAGGGATCAGCTGCATCAGAGCAGGGAGGATAAAACCAATGAGTCCCCTATAAGATGCAGAATGAAACATCTGTAGCATCTGGATAAAGGTGTTAATCAGCTGTGTTCATTTGGGCTTTTATTGATTTATTTCTGCTTGTGCAATGTGGACTGCTTTAATTCCACTCACATGAATAATTAAAGGTGTGAGAATCACATTATCTCCAGCTTTATACAGTGTAATGCAGGAGACACTGACAGCTCGTGCAGGGCTCATAACTGTTCAATTGAACATCAAAGTGTTTGATTAAAAAGCCCATTCTTTCCTCCCCTTCCTCCCTTTTGTTTTCTTGCTTTTCTATCTGTCTATTTATATATGTAACTTCGGTCAAGTTGAAGATGACTCAAGATGATGTGCTTGCTCATCATCTTGAAAAAAAAAAGTCTCAGAATGACATCACAAACTCATCTCCATATTTGTTTGATCCTCTGGGTCATTTGCATATCAAACCAGTTTTGGTTCCTGTAAAACTTTTTTAGTTCCTTTTCTTGTTCAGGTTACAGCAATTGTTAAATGTATTATTTATTGTTATTTTTTAAAGATGAAAGAAATGGAGCAGTTAGATTTAAACAAACTCTTTATAAAAAAGCTTTGATCATGTGTCGAGTTGCTTCTAGCTCATAACATGTTCGAAGCGTCAGATGCATTGTGTTAGAACATGAGTAAACAATTTCCTGTTAATCTGTGTGTATGTGTGAGATGGAGAGAGGGAAGCCACGTAGGCAGTACACCCACTATTTAAAGTTAAACACACGCACGCATTTTCGTCCCAGAGGACAGGTCACACAGCTGATCATGTGTCATGCTCGGCTCATTGACTTCATGTTGCTGCATGTCCTTATTTCACCGTCACCCACGAATTGCAGTCGTTGTCCTGAACATTCAGCGACTGGAACGCCTGATCCTTGAATATATACGTCGCTGACTTGCAGAGGAGATGCGTCTGTCTGTGTGACCCGTACACACACTCATTCACCGACACCACTTCCACTGGCATGTTCTGTACTTTTACAATTCAATTCACTCGAATGCTGCTCGTATATTCTCACTTAATGGAACAAAACTGTACAAAGCTTGCATGCTCTTAATTTTCAACATGAAAGACAAAAAAGCTAAATCTGATTCATTTGAATTATTTAATTAATCATCATCATTATTGTGTGTGTGTGTGTGTGTGTGTGTGTGTGTGTGAGAGCGAACATGTGAAACAAACATGCACTAATTAGTTTAGAAGTCAAACAGATAACCTCGTGTCTAAAGCTGAGGGTTTATTTAGAGCTGTTATTTAGAGGAAGTGGGACACGCCCCCTCCTCGTCCACTGCCTCGCTCCTGACTCACCTCGGCTGTTGGATCAGGTTGCTGAACTCGCTTACTGTTTCCTGGAGCCACTCAGCTGTGTGCGTGACAAAGGGTGTGTGAGGGGCCGAGCCGTCTCAGCCTATCAGTGGTCAGCTTAGCAAGGCATTTGAGGTCAGTGTGTGTGTGTGTGTGTGTGTGTGTGTGTGTGTGTGTGTGTGCTTATCTTTCTTCTCTTTCTATGAAATTGATCTTCACAAATTCTCCAATGATGCACAACTGGACATTTTATATGCCTGTATCTTAAAAAAAATCTTTTAGTAATGTGATTTTTGTCTTCTTTTTATTTATTTTTTAAAGCACGTGATTTTTAACCACAAGCTAGATTTGTACGATTGTTTATTACAATTATTTAGACAATTAGATTGTCAAGTCAAGTCAAGTCAATTTTATTTATATAGCGCTTTTAACAATTGACATTGTCGCAAAGCAGCTTTACACAATAAAAAGAAGTAAGTCTGTATGCAATGTGTATGAATCAAAATGATAAGATTGTCCCTGATGAGCAAGCCGAGGGCGACGGTGGCAAGGAAAAACTCCCTGGGATGGTAATAGGAAGAAACCTTGAGAGGAACCAGACTCAACAGGGAACCCATCCTCATCTGGGTGATAACGGATAGCAGGGATTGATCAA
>JAAGKR010005352.1:0-34456 GCA_011419295.1 Clarias macrocephalus | reverse complement strand
GCATTCGATGGAGCATCGACTGCTGTGCTCGCTCCACCCCCACATGTAAGAGAATGTCAATGTCATACAACAAGATATATATGAGTCATATGAATCATTCGGCTTTCTCTATAGGAGGACGTTTGAACGTAGGCCGTATGGTGGATAGCAGCTATTTAGAGGTTGTAGAGTGGATTAGGAACAACACAACAACAGATATGGAAGCCACGCATGCACGATGCGGATTTGAGTAAGACTAATACGAACCAGGGAAGATTCTCACCCAGCCAGACAACTTTCCTACAGTAAAGGCGAACACATGTTTTCTCCAAGAGCCGGTATTCAAACTGCTTCTCATGCAACATTGATTGCCACAATTGGCCAGGGTCATTATGATTGACGGAGGGAACAGAGTTTACAAAAACAATGCATTCCTTCCACCCAAAGGTCAATTTCATTGGATCCTGACCTCTTATGGATGTGGCATCTCTGGGGTTTGGGGGAAAAAACTAATTAGGAAAGAAATCAACAAAAGGTTGTCAAAAATCTAATTATAAAATTGGACTGATAAATCATGAAAATGCAAGTATGAATAAAAAGTGGCAAAAAAAAAACAAGAAAAAGTTCAAAAGATTTAGTGTAATAGATTTTGAAAGTTAATTATAATTTCATAATAATAATAATCAAAAATGAAGGTGAACAGTTTACAGTGTACTTAAAGCAGAAAACTTTGTAACAAATTAAAAATAAAAACACAAAGACATTCAATCGAAAGGGAAAAGATGTAGGAACATCACATGGATGCATAGGAGCATCACATCTCAGGATTTTCACTTTTTTTTCTCAGAATTTTGATTTCAAGCTTGAGATTTTGGAATTTATCTTAGAATTCTGACTTTTCCTGTCAGAATTTTTACTTTTCTCCCTCAAAGTTCTGACATGTTTCTCAAAATTCTTTAATTTCAGAATAATTATTTTTTTCTTAACATTCTGACTTTAATCTCAAAAAGTATTAATCAGATTAAATTCTGAATTCTGAGGGGGAAAACATCACAAATGTGCTACGAATTTTGATTTTGTTTTCTCATTAGTATGATTTATATCAGAAGTCTGATTTTCATCTATTTTTTTTTCATAATTCTGATTTTTGGACTTTATCCCAGAATTTTTACTTTTTCCCCTTAGAAGTCTGACTTTTCATGTCAGAATTTAAACTTTTTAAACTTTTTTTTTTTTTTTAAGAATTTTAATCTGCAAAGTTTTTGTCTGAGATTAAAGTCAGAATTCTGAGAAGAAAAATTCAGGAATTCTGCAGTTAAATGCGACGTTAAAGGGGTTTTTTTTACGTTTTTTTTATTTTTTATCAGTGATATTCATAGCCTGTTAAATATTTATTGTTAGTTAGTTGGTGTTATTATAAGCTATGCTCATCTTAACTCACAACTTATGAGGTATTCAATGATGTCGAGTACCAAAAATGCTAAACTTTATGATTTTGGTACATTTAGATCTGAGTACATATTCTAAGAAAATTCTAGAAAAAAACCTGCTCTTAAGCCATGTTACTAGAATTAAAAAGACTAAGCGGAGGGTGTCATGAGGATGTACTATAAGAGTACAGAACACCCCGTGCAGAAACCCGTAGTCTTTTAAAATAAATATACAGTCAGTCGTACTAAAAAAAAAAAAAAAACACCAGTGCAAATATCATCCATCCCGAAAGCCACAAACATCACGTCACATAGTATTCAAACCCGACACTTCCAGACTGCAATCCCTCAGCATCTGCAGTCGGCGTAATTTGTCTGTTTCATTTTGTTCCATTTTGTTTTTGACAAGCGCATTCAGAGGCTGTCTGGCGCCGAGGCGAGCTTGTTGGAGGAGGACGACTTTACAGAAAAGCTCTTTTTTTTTTTTTTCCGGCTGTAATTACAGGCTGTCTGTGTGGAGAGCGCAGCCACAGGAGTGACACATGTCACTCGGTTTTGTTGGAGAGGCAGAAAATTTGTTTGACACTTAAGGTCTGTGTTAAAAAAAAAAAAAAGAAAAAAGACAGGTATAGAAATGAGAATAGGGATTATATTAAGTGAGAGTATGGGATGTGATACTCCAGCTCTCAGCGGGGGGAAGGTTAGATTAAGATGGTGAGCTGATCAAATATAATCATCAGCCTTGGACTCGTTTGTATTAATAGCAGCTTGTACCAGAGTGTTGCTCAAATCTCTGATCTGATCCGATCGGTGACTGGGTTTCTATAACAGCAGCTCTGACAGTAACGCAGCTGCACATTAAAGCTCTCGTTTGATTACATTAATATGTTTCTATGGTAACAGCTCATTCACAGGCTGAATGCTCCACCTAGTCTAAGACTTTAAATAGATTTTTTCAAAATGCATAATCATTGAGACAGTGAAGATTTACTGCAGTAGAAGTTTGTAAGGAGTCTCCAGTGCGAGTAAAAAAAAAAAATCTCTCATTTTTGTTCGGTTTCCTTTTTTTTGTATAATTAACTTAAAGAAAGGGGGGGAAATGCAACAGTTGATGAAATGATGATTATCTTTGCTGTAATGAAAAAGACCTTTACAGACATTAAATAAATGGACAAAGAGAAAACAGTTTCATTCATTAATAATAGATTCATAAGTGTTGGCTAATTGCTGAGGTGTAAGAGAAATTAAAACATTTAAGGGCTGTATTGGAAAATAATTAATTTTGTTGCACTGCAAAAACCAATATCTTAGTAAGAGAAAAAAAAAATAAAAATAGTGAAACAAAATATAAAATTTGGCGTATATCTTGACACATTTTTACTATGTTTAAGGTGAAATTCTTAAAACAATTTCTTTAAAACAACCAAAATTACGAAAAAAAAAAAATAATAATCTATGCTAAAAATATTACAATTGCTTTAAAATAGGCTTAATAATATTATATTTGGTTTGTTGTTTTCTTAAAGATTAAGAAACTGTAAATTTGACTATATTCAAGATATTTTCATTTGGTACGATGACTTTTTGCAGTGTGTGGGGAATAATACCTCCACCTGAGCTCATACCACCCTCACACCTGATTAGTTTCCTGTAAAAGCATTCTCTCCCAGGCTTTTCATCTTCATCAATCACATTTGAATTTGAATTTAAAATTTGCATACATCACATACACAGCCAGTATGAGTTGCCAATCCCGGAAGACTTAGAGCATGAGGCAGGGTTCACCATGGACAGGGTGCGAATCCGTCATAGGGCAAACATATACATACTCAGGGCAATTCGGGAACGCCAATTAGCCTAATGTGCATGTCTTTGGACTGTGGGAGGAAACCGGAGTACCCGGAGGAAACCCACTAAGCACGGGGAGAACATGCAAACTCCATGCACACAGAGGGAGGGAGGCATCAAACCCGGACACTGGTGGTGCAAGGTGCCGGTGATTTCACTACAGTAAAAGGAAAATTGCACTAGAAAAATACAATTAACTTAAAATAGAATAAAAATAACAATTTAAATGTAAAAAAAAAAAAAGATTAAACCATTTTGGTAATATTCAGCTATTAAAACCATGACTAGGGACTAATATGGTACCAACAAAAATTGCCCTGGCAGCCTGCTGGCCTCAGGATCGCTGACCATGTTTGTTGGTCCTGATATTATCTTGCATCATCTTTCATATTCCCATGGACGAGATCATCTCTGAGAGTGTTTAAATGCGCTGAAAGCAACAGGTAGCACAAGTAAAACTAATGCCAGCTGGGAGCTTTAAAAGCAACACAGCGAAGCTGAAATGGCTGTCTGGCGAATGAAAAGGGCGCCAAGCTGAGATGATGCCGAGTGGATACACTAACGCTCTCTCGGAGCGCTTTGTGAAAACTCACGCCGCTCGCACTTTCCTTTTGGGCAAACAAGAGCAAAGGGACGTCAACTTTTGGAGCTTTTTGTTTTGTTTTGTTTTTGCTTGGGATGTAATGCTCTTGGCCTTGGACCTTATTCTGACTTCAGTTGCAATTTTCATGACTTGCATTAATCAGCGTGCCTCAAACACTGCTCCTATTGGCCACCTCACACTCCTGAACCCCATGAGAGGTGTGCTAATTATAATATCTCTGACATCTCTGTAATCTTTCACAAACAGCATATACCCGTGTCTCGGCCATCGACTACACAATGACCTAGAGAAATAACTCCAGGTAATAATCTGTACATCCCATGCATGTCTTATCTCCTTATTTAAGAAGGCACTACAGGAAATGTATTGTTTTTCTGTGTTACACCATATTAAGTCCTGGCCTAGTCTAAAGGACAGGAAAAAAGGATTGACATGGTGAATGACTTGGAGTTTTTACATACATATTAGGGGCACGTACCCTTGTGATACTAAAAGGTCAAAGTATGCAAATCAATTCAAAAATTGATTGAAAAATATAGATAGAGCCAAAGGTTACATCTGCCAATACACTGTGTGATCACAATAAGTGCATGATGTAAATATATTCCTCAGAATGAATTGATATGAGCAGCTGCGAATTATTTGGTTGCCCACTGCAGTCGTTCCATGAACAAGCCCTGAGCCTTGAAACTCGACGTCGCCAAATTGCTTAAGGGACGCATACCTGACGCAATCATTCACCAACACCACTTGCACATTACAGGAAGCTGTTGCCACACCCCTCGTACAGTCCTGACCTCGCTCCAAGGCATTTCCACATGCCTGGGTCATTAAGGGGGTTCCTGGGAGGCCGGCGTTTCAGACATGAATCATGGCTCCAGTGTACTGAGAACACTTTCTACCTTGATGGTGTCCAAGCACTAGTGAAACACTGGGATAAGTGCATGAGTGTATCAGGGGATTATATAGAGAAATAAAAAGAGCACTTTACCCTCATAACTGTCAAAAGTCCCGGTTTGACTTGAACGCCTGTCATCTTTTCAGGTGTAATTATACACTTTGGGCTTTCAAGGATGAACTGAGAGAGGAAAAACAAAAAAGGCTATAAAAATTTAAAACAAAAAAATGTATAAATAATACAAGAGAACAAATAAATACACAAACAAAAATATGAAACAGTAAAATGCTTTATATTTAGTATATATAAGTCTTCCTTATATATTTAATCCTTCTTCTTTTTATATAACAATTTCGGATGCTGTCGTCCCAAATATGTTTTGAAACACTGACGCAAAAAGGTCTGTTTTGTTCTCTAAATTGGTCCTCATCATCCTCATCATCCTCAGCCTGCTTCAGCGCTACCCTAACTCAGCTGTATCCTCCAAATCCCTCCGTGTTAGCACACGTACTTACATAAGCCTGTTTCTGAGTGTTTGTGTGTGATCCCCCGCTCGCATTAGCATGCCGGATCCACTGCGCACTCATTCGCTCCCAATTAGCTCTGAACCCCGTCTGCCAAAATCCCAAAAAAGCGTGTCGGAATTTCTCCCAGCAATCTTGCGTCTCTTTGATGTGGCTCAGGCCTTGTTTATTCTGATAACAGCACACGGTGGGGATAAAACCGAGCCAATTACTCCCTCATGTTCTGCTTTATGTATCTTGGCCTGAAAAGCGCAACGGATCGACGGGAGACTCGGGGCTCTACGTGGGTGAACGCTGGGAGCAGACCTTCATTAACCTCCGGCTGGAGTGCAGGGGGGAACGCTGCCAGGGCAGACGGCCGCGGCGGCCACAAGCCAAGCCTGCTCTGGCTTTTGGGCTTTGCTCCAGTTCTCGGTAGTTGGTGAAAAGCGATGAATCACATCGGGAATCACGGTTTATGTCAGATTTGACCTTCACTGATCGAGACATGATCCAAGCGATGGCCAGAGTCACTTCTGGGGCTCGGCTCTGATGCTATAGGAAGTACATGAATACAAACCTATACATATTATTCTCAAATCTACAGCTCTGAAGTGCTCTATGGACAAGAGTACTTGGGTTCTCAGGGAACTGTCTGTGTCTGTACGTGCATTTAAACCCAAAGTGTGAATGATACAAACCAGATTTTATTTCTGGTCTGGAACTGAAATGTCTACACCACTTAAGCTCATAATTGGTCACAACTAGAGATCTTCACGATTCTTAAGGCCAGGCTCGCAATCTCCGTTCCAGTTCATCCCAAAGCTGTTCCATGAGTGGTGAGGTCAAGTTCTTCCACACCGAACTCATGAAAAAACATGACTTTACAGTCCTTGCTTTGTGCACTGTTGAGTCAAAGTTCAAAGCACAGGATTGACCAAGATGTCTCGGTACGCTGGAGCATTAAGATTGCCCTTCCCTGGGGATAAGGGGCTCGATTAATTGAAACATCTGAATCCAATAATTTACCAAATGGACAAGGGGCGTTCGAGTCAAATCAGGACTTTTCATTGGACAGGGTGGCAAAACAGTTGAGACCGAGTCTCTATAGTGTCCGAGTGGTGTTGGTGAATGATTCCGTGTACAGTTCCCAAAGATAAATGCATCTCTTCTGCGGGTCGATTTTCAAGGATCGGGTGTTCCACTTACTGAACGGAATGACTATAGTGGGCTCCGAGCCACCTCGGCCGGGATCGTCATTCACGGACGTACAGCCTTCTTTAAAACGTTTGCACGATTCAAATGTCTTACGGCGGCTAAGAGTCTCATCGTTGTGCTCTGTTTGAATTCTTCTGTAAATGTCAATCGCTTTTACGCTTTCATCCACCAGGAATTTCATCACACGTCCGCTTTGACTCGGACATCTCTACATTTAAGAGCATGCACTTTTGGTTTCAATGTTTTAGCCGTTTCACCCCAAACAACTAAGAACAAAAAGGAAAAAAATGCCTTGTGTGTGCTCTTCCTCCTGAGATTCTACAAGCAGCTGGGTATGCCCTATGCATTGTGCACCGACACACACTCACACACACACACTAAATAAAACACCTGACTTCATCCCGAATGCCCTGCTACTATTAGAACCCCCCCCCCCCTACCACCCCATCACCCACCCCCATCCCACCCACCACCCCCTTATCCCCTTCACATCACTCCTATAGACCTAATGACGCATGATGAGCCGATCCTAAACGGTTCGACGAGGTGTGCAGTAGGGTTCGAGCAAAGGCTGGCTGTTTTTGGCACTTCCCTGTCCACCATTCTGCACAGCCGAGCTCTCTGCATGTCTTCCCGAGCCTCAGCGCCAAATCTCTCATAGCTACAATTTCCATGGCAACTTTGACCAAGTCATTACTGCAGCATTTGTTCCATATTGTGAGTACAGGTCTGAGATAAAAATGCACCAGAGACTGGTACATATCAACTGACAGGAGGACGCTAGATCAGAGATTAGGCATGAAAAGTATTGTAGAAAAGGCGGGTTAAAAGGAATAAAATGATCCGTGTGTGTGGGGGTGAATACTTCTGCAGAAACCTGGAACGGAGTGTACCTTTTTTTTCCCGTGTCAAAATTGTACACTAAGAATATTCTGACAGCATGAGGTGTGTGCGCGTGTGTGTATGCGTATGCGCATGTGTGCTGGAAATCTGTCAATCCTGCTCATCTGAAAAAGAAAATAATTAAAGAAAAAAATTATTATTGCGGAATTCTAAATCATGCCACTATCAGCACTCTGAGTGTCAAAAAAAATGTTGCTCCAATTCTAAATATAACCCTGTTGTACTGTATCAAAAGAGCTCAGACACATGTAGGATGTAGGACAGCTACATCTTTCTTTTTTCTATCTTTTTTTTTTTAGAGCACAAAAATAGACACAGTGATCGTATCACTATGAAAGTATGATTGGAAGATTCTCCCGGGATCCTGGAAGAGCCTCCGTTCTCCGACCAAATCAAATAGCTGTAGGATGTCATGCTTTATAGACGACACTGACATGAAGATTAATAATAACAATTCGCTGATATAATGTGTGACTGGCGGCTAAATCTGTAAATCTGTAGTAACTGTAGTATATTCAGGTAAATAGAAATAGACTGAACAAAATAGTCAATACAGTACAGTCAGAGTGATATGTGTAATCTTTCACAGGGACGGTCGTTTAAATTTGTTTACAGGATGTGAAACTAAGTGGGCTAAGATTGTAACCGAATTAGCGGATAACAAATTTAATTGCCGATTATCTTGTGACGTCTCCACGTTTTTCATCGCTGAATTGAAATCCTCCGACATGTACAGTAAGCACATCCAGTGTTTACTGGAGTGAAGTGAACAGAAGCACAATGGCACTGCCTTGATGACCAAAAACCTCTAAAGTATTGAAGCCTTTCACTTTTAACTAGGCCCCAAAATTACACTCCTGCCAAAGCTGACCCTTGCCTGACATGGGAGCAAATCAGTTAGCAGCATTGTTGGCTCACTGGTTAATGAAGTCACCTCTCTATAAATTAGTTAGCTAGTTAAGTAACTAGCTAGCGCTTGAGATAAACGCCTCATGCGGTTGCCCGGTCAAGCAAGTGAAAAACCATGATGTTTTCAAACTATTTTCTGTATTAAAAAGCTGGCTAAGATTCAATTTTTTTAACCAATTATATGCCGCATCCCTCACTTGTTGACCAATGAGCTGCTGTGTTCCTGACTTCTTGTCTAACCAAATGCTCTTTTCCTGACTTGTTGACCAATCAGAGGCTGTAGTTCTGACTTGACCAATCGGAGGCTGTAGTTCTGACTTGTTGACCAATCAGAGGCTGTAGTTCTGAATGGTTGACCAATTGGGGGCTGTAGTTCCGACTTGTTGACCAATCGGGGGCTGTGGTTCTGACTTGTTGACCAATCAGAGGCTGTAGTTCTGACTTGTTGACCAATCAGAGGCTGTAGTTCTGACTTGTTGAGAACTTGGGAGCTGCAGTTCTGACTTGTTGACCAATCAGAGGCTGTAGTTCTGACTTGTTGAGAACTTGGGAGCTGCAGTTCTGACTTGTTGACCAGTCGGAGGCTGTAGTTCTGACTTGTTCATCAATCGGAGGCTGTAGTTCTGACTTGTTGACCAATCGGGGGCTGTGGTTCTGATTTGTTGACCAATCAGAGGCTGTAGTTCTGACTTGTTGAGAACTTGGGAGCTGTAGTTCTGACTTGTTGAGAACTTGGGAGCTGTAGTTCTGACTTGTTGACCAATCACAGCTGTGGTACACCTAACACCTAAAAACCTTATGGCTGCTAGCATTGGGAAAAAAATTATATCCTTTTTATTTAAAATTTTTTTCCCAATGCTAGCAGCCATAAGGTTTTTAGGTGTTAGGTGTACCACAGCTGTGATTGGTCAACAAGTCAGAACTACAGCTCCCAAGTTCTCAACAAGTCAGAACTACAGCTCCCAAGTTCTCAACAAGTCAGAACTACAGCCTCTGATTGGTCAACAAATCAGAACCACAGCCCCCGATTGGTCAACAAGTCAGAACTACAGCCTCCGATTGATGAACAAGTCAAATGTATTTCTAATTAACTACAATAACATTGTAAAAGCTTTTACTCTCCTTATTTTTTTCTTAAATTTTTACAAAAAAAACTGCGGATATAATTTTTTTGTGGAAAAAAGATATCCACTAGATATGGAATTTTTTTTATTAGCATTAATGTTCAGTAAAAGAGTATTTTTGAATGACGTACTAATCAGCACATGACTCAACAACCTGAAGCTAAGTAAAAAAAAAAAAAAAAAAGAAAGAGCCATTGTGTAATTGCATGATTCATAATACAAAGTCAATTGTTTTTTTTATATATATATTTTTTAAATATTTATAGCTTCAATAGTCAATAGAAACAGTAATTTGACTATCAATATGGTCAGTAATCGCAGTCCAAGATTCAAGGAGAATTCTTTTGTAACAATTTCTCTGAAGCACATATTCATAACTTGGTAAGTATCATGTCTTATAATCATACAGTTTCACTTTTCATTATAATGGCACGTGCTGCAAAAGGGTTAAAATGGCTACGCTCAAGACTTTTGGGAGGGGAATAACCACGGTTTTCAGGAATCATCAGAGAGTAGAGTACGGTTTGTCCTTTTGTTCAGAGTGTGTGTTCCACTCCACTGTGAGGCATCATGAGCAGGAGTTTCAAAAAGATCCTGGTTCTTGGCTGGTTTTGGTGGGAGCATGTTTTAGCCTTCACCGGACAGCGATGGCCCAAGAGCCTACTGTGTCTCTGTCTCGGTAGTGAAATGGATTGGATCTGATGGATGTGAGGTGTGTGTGATGTTAACGCAGATCTTAGTAACTGAGCCACATAGAGTCTGTCTGGTTATCATGAAGATGTCAGCACACTCAGAACCCATATTCAGTGCTTTGATATCAGTATAACATCAAACCTTTTTTTTTTTTTTTAATGGGATTGGTACCTCATGTGTGGCTGGTGTTAGTGAAAGCACCCTGGGAAAGTACTCTTCTCAGGCTCTCGGTTTGAACAGGATGGAGTGGGAAAGGACTTCACACCAGACCTGTGTGGAGAGCTTTTACCGAGAACTCTCGACACTACACACAAACACACACACACTCTCTCACCCATACACACACCTGTCATCTGTGTGCGCACCCACGCGCGGCACCGCACTTCATCTGTCAGCTCTCGAGGCGACATGCTGTCAATCAATCAGCCGTTTCTTTACAGTACGAGAACATTAGGACTGCTCATACCAGCAATAATAAAGGTCCAAGTGATATGACTGCTGTTCCAAGACCTTTCCAAACATGTAATTTGATTCCGGGGCCAAAAATAGAGATGGGAGAGGTAGGAATATAATCATTTAGGTTGGCTTGGCATTTGGCATTTGTAGAATTAGAGGTACTTTCAACCGCTGTGCTGATTGAAACGTAATTAGAATTAAAATGGCAAAAAACCCAAGAGCGCTCTCGTTTGTTTTGCTCTCTTTTTTTTTTCCCCCTTCCTCGATTTCTGAAACTCAGGTTAGCTCGGGCATGATGGATGTCGCGCATAGAGCGCAAAGAAGCGAAGAAAGAACTGGGAAATGGCAAATGAATAAAAGATCACAGCGTTCATGTTCTAGTGTTCAGCGACGCTCTAATGAGCTCGTCAAGCCCGGATAAAAGCGACACGTTTTTCTCACAAGAAGCACCAGACGTAAGACCTTCACGTCTCGACACGCTCTTTCCAACAGCTAAAAAAGAAAAAAAGAAATCACGTTTAAATACCTGACGGGTGATTATAAACATGCCGGATGTCTCCGGCTCGGAACGCATTAGCGGCGCGCGGATCCTACGAGGCTTTAAGGGCAGTAATTAGCAGGGCTAATCTCTGCTGTAATTTTTCAATTAGACGTTTTAACTCCATTTGGAGCGGGCGGAGCGGCACACCTGTTCCTGTAATTCGCTGATCGGCGGAATGAGGGAGAGACACTCAGGGAAATGCATCGGTGGAATCATGTTATACAGTACAGTGGTATCATGTTACTGGGGTTTTTTTTTTATATTTTTAATTTTTTTAAGCTTCAAATTTGACAGTTTCTCTTCAAACCTCACTTAAACTTTGTTTTCAAGACAATACTCAATGCTAATCAAAGAAAATCTATGACACTTACCAAACAAATTTCACTTTCTGTGAAATTGCCACGACATGCTCCGCCCCCTAACTCTGGTACTGAACACATTTGCATACCGGAACATGATTGGCTCTGATGTTTTGTGACACAGTAACGCTGACTATGATGAGGTCATGCTGAAAGATCGCTACACAGTAGCCTCTAGCATAAATTAAGCAAAGCATGCTAGCTCCTTTTATTTAACGTCGTCCTGCACCATCATGAGGTGCTCAGCAGAAGAGTAAAGATTTTTGTTAAGCGAGGGAGCTAAAAGAAATATTTTTAGGTAAATACGCCAATTTTTGGCATATAATATAGCCAAATTTATTTACGTTTAAATGATTATTTCGCTACTACTGCAACTACCACTACTTGTTCTTTAGGATAAAAGCTTAGCTAAACTTGTTTTCTATCATAAGTGTAATTAAGCTAGCATGTTAGCCAAGTTAGCACTTAGCATGGTCTGACGTAATTCTTTGCATACATTTTTCATAATGATAATAACAATCAAAGACCCACATGATTAAACAGGCTTCTCCAGCTCAGTTCTGATCAGCTTTCCTGTCTAAGAACCTTCCATACTGCGCGTATAAAGATCCTCAGGGTGCCGCCCTGCTCGCTAATGAAAGTCAATGATATGCGTTATCAGGGATTGTACAAAGCGCCATGAGTAACCATGGAAACTTTGCTTGTCCATCATGAAGCTCGTGAAGGCTTCGTAGTGCTCGTGTCTTTCCTGCCAGCAAGCAGGGAAAAAAAAAAACACCAAAAAGAAAAGCGAATGTAAAACATGACACAAGGTTCATTCTTCTGAAGCAACGATAGTGTGCGTGTTAGTGTGCGATTGCTAGCGCTACCTCTGCCTGGTCTCATTAGAGCAAAACTAATCTCATTTGCTGGTCATCTTTAGAGCGGGGCGCTTTAGTGGATGTCAAGGAGGAAGGAAAGGAGAACAAGAAAAGGGGTAAAGGGTCTACATGCAATCAGGGCTCATTTACAGCTTGGGGAAATGGTAAGGGACACCAGGGAGTACGGCGTTCCCTGTGCGTCTCGCACTCTTGTGCACTTTCCCTGATGAAACATTGTTCAGTTCAGGATGCAGTCAAGGATCTGATGGATTAATGATTTTAACTATGCTTAATTAGCTGTTAGATTTACAACTAGCAGTTGAGGCTTTTGACCCAAAGTCAAATGGGTACTTGTGCATGAAGGTGTCAAATATTTGCAGAAGACCTTAAGCTCAGTATGATGAGGAGACTCTTAGGTGCAGACGAACCAACAGTTTAAAGAAGGCCGTACATCTGTGACTCATGATCCCGGCCGAGGTGGCTCGGAGATCACTGTAGTCGTTCCTGTGAACATTCAGCAAGTGCTTGAACGCCTGCATCCTGACAGATAACTCGTCGCAAACTTCCAGAAGAGACGCATCCGACCGTGGGAACTGTACTGTACACACAGTCATCACCAACACCGCATGCACATTACCGTTATAGGAAATGGACCTGGGAGTTATCGCCACATCCTTAGTTGGTACAGTCCTGACCTGGCTTCAAGCCATTTCCACATGTTTGGGCCAATAAAGGAGTTCCAGGAAGGCCGGTGTTTCAGACGTAAACCAGGCAGTCGATCACGGCTCCGGAATACCGAGACAACTTTCTACCTTGATGGTGTCCAAGCACTAGTGAAACGCCGGGATAAGTACATTAGTGTAGCAGCGGATTATACAGTATAAAAAAATAAAGGAAGTTTTTTTTTTTTTTACTCCTCATTGCTGTGTTGTTATTTTGTGCAATCAAAAGTCCCGGTTTAACTTGAACGCACCTTGTATGTTTCTACACCAGTAAGGTTAATTTCTCAAATGATCGGTATAAATGTATGGACACTGAACGTAGCTGTAAATCAAAACCCTTTATAGGATTCTATCAATGACTTCACTCTAATATTTTGTTATTGTTGCTACGGTAACAGTTAATTCACAGGGACCCGTGTAGCAAATGTTCAGTATGATCGAATGAAGAGTACATAATTTTTTTAGAATGAAGAAAAAAATATGTAGAATAAAAAAAGATGTAAAATCTGTAAGAAGCTGCTTATTATTTAAGGAAGGAGTTTCCAGGGTTTAGGACGTTTTCCACCGTGATTTTTATCTTTTCAGTAACATCTTTCTTGCTTTCTTAGAAAGAGAGAAAAAGACACTGGTGAGGAAACTAATGCTGCTCTAAAATGCAGGTGATGGCAAAAGTATTGACATCCCAGGTAGTGCTGTGATTCATCGAATCTCAGCCATCGTCATGAAAGGAGTCGTTTCGACTTTGATCTCTTTGTCTCGGCTAAAAGGAGCCGTTTGTTTTGCATCCCGTTAAAAATAAAACCTGTTGTGTTTCTCTACGAGACAAACATTCTTACATCGACCCCTCCTGATGTTGATGCTCTGGAGCCTTTAAAACGAGATGCTGAGCTGCCGTGGGTCGTCATGGAAACAACGGACATAATGCAGCTATCATCCGGAAAGCTAAATGAGTTTAAAAAAAAAAAATAGATTTAATGAATGAACAAAGTGTGTTTAATATGACGTAAACCCTGCAAGATCTCGCCAAAACAAATCAGCATCTGGGTGATACATTTATTTATTTGTTTGTTTTATTTTATTTAGTTATTTCATTTATTTATTTATTATTAACAGAAATGTGGAAATTACTAAAGAGGAGACGTGGACAGAGGTCAAGGTCTGGTTCTTCTTTGAAGAATGGGAAGCTGAAAGCGGGACAGGATTATTACGCTCGGATTTATTCCTTGGTGCTCTCTGTTTCTCTCGCTTCTTCTCAGCGCCATTCATCATGAGAGACTCCATGCCATCTCTGCTCTGAGAAGCACTCCGATTCGGTCCAGAAAGGAGACGTGATAGATGACAGGAAGTGCTAGATGATGGTTATACTCAGATATATGAACCGAAGCTGTGCAGGAAACCTCTGAGGTTATGGATTTTTTTTTTTTTTTTAAAGCTTTATTACTCGTAAGCTTAGGTCAGATATATTTATAAACCTCACCCAGCGGCTAAATATCCTGGCAGATAAATATTTGCATTTTTCTCCCTTCCATAATACTGATGTATGAGGATATGAATGAGACAGATGAGAAATGAGACCTTTTTGTTCTCTGACGGATTCCAAGTTTGCGCTGAAAGGTCTCGGGAGAAAAAGCTGCAGTGAAATTGTGTTTGACATGAGCAAACAGCGGGTACGCTGGGTCAGCGGTCAATCTGTTACCTCAGCGGGACGTTTTCTCCACACGCACACGCAAATAAAAATGAAAACTCACAACGACAGAAACGCAGGAACAGCCGGGACAGTTGTGGACGAATCCATAGGGGTCACATGAAATTTACACAGTTTTCCGCTCTGCTAAAATGTACTTTGATCAGCCATGACTTGTTTCTGGTTGTTTCCTTCTGAGGCTGGAGATTCAGACATCGCGTTTGAGTGGCACCTCAAAGAGCTCGCAACCTGGAATATCTGTGTGTTTTGGACCATTTACAATTCTTAAAACTGAATAAATACATAATTATTGAACTTTATAAGCAACTAAGAAAATTCTAGCAGCAGCACAAAATATTTAGAAAAAAATATTTAGAATAATAAATAAAACAGTTTAAATAAATGGCACAATGATCATTAAGCTCATCTATTTAAATACTGTAAATATATCAATTGTTTAAATTAGTTATTTAAAAAAAAATACCAAATTGTACATCAAGCTCTGATAAAAGAGGCGTGGCCTTTATACCCCTCAGTTAAGCTAAACTAAATGGCTCTTGTGTCTGTTAGACCTGCTATAGGAGGAGTGGCCACTGTGACTGTCAGACAGTGAAGGAGGTGTGGCATTTGAGCCATTGTAGACCTACTGAAGAAGGCGTGGCCTTTGTTTCTGTTATACCTACTGAAGGAGGTGTGGCCTTTGTGCTTGTGAGACGGTGAAGAAGGTGTGGCATTTGAGCCATTGTAGACCTCCCGAAGGAGGCGTGGCCTTTGTCTCTGTTAGAACTACTGAAGAAGGCGTGGCCTTTGTCTCTGTTAGAACTACTGAAGAAGGCGTGGCCTTTGTTTCTGTCAGGCCTACTGAAGGAGGTGTGGCCTTTGTCTCTATTATACCTACTGAAGAAGGCGTGGCCTTTGTTTCTGTTATACCTACTGAAGGAGGCGTGGCCTTTGTTTTACCTACTGAAGGAGGTGTGGCCATTGTCTCCGTTATACCTACTTAAGGAGGTGTGGCCATTGTCTCTGTCAGACCTACTGAAGGAGGCGTGGCCTTTGTCTCTGTCAGACCTACTGAAGAAGGCGTGGCCTTTGTTTCTGTCAGGCCTACTGAAGGAGGTGTGGCCTTTGTCTCTATTATACCTACTGAAGAAGGCGTGGCCTTTGTTTCTGTTATACCTACTGAAGGAGGCGTGGCCTTTGTTTTACCTACTGAAGGAGGTGTGGCCATTGTCTCCGTTATACCTACTTAAGGAGGTGTGGCCATTGTCTCTGTCAGACCTACTGAAGGAGGCGTGGCCTTTGTCTCTGTCAGACCTACTGAAGAAGGCGTGGCCTTTGTTTCTGTCAGGCCTACTGAAGGAGGTGTGGCCTTTGTCTCTATTATACCTACTGAAGAAGGCGTGGCCTTTGTTTCTGTTATACCTACTGAAGGAGGCGTGGCCTTTGTTTTACCTACTGAAGGAGGTGTGGCCATTGTCTCCGTTATACCTACTTAAGGAGGTGTGGCCATTGTCTCTGTCAGACCTACTGAAGGAGGCGTGGCCTTTGTCTCTGTCAGACCTACTGAAGAAGGCGTGGCCTTTGTTTCTGTCAGGCCTACTGAAGGAGGTGTGGCCTTTGTCTCTATTATACCTACTGAAGAAGGCGTGGCCTTTGTTTCTGTTATACCTACTGAAGGAGGCGTGGCCTTTGTTTTACCTACTGAAGGAGGTGTGGCCATTGTCTCCGTTATACCTACTGAAGGAGGTGTGGCCATTGTCTCTGTCAGACCTACTGAAGGAGGCGTGGCCTTTGTCTCTGTCAGACCTACTGAAGGAGGTGTGGCCATTGTCTCTGTCAGACCTACTGAAGGAGGCGTGGCCTTTGTTTTACCTGCTGAAGGAGGCGTGGCTTTTGTTTCTGTCAGACCTACTGAAGGAGGCGTGGCTTTTGTTTCTGTCAGACCTACTGAAGGAGGCGTGGCCATTGTCTCCGTTATACCTACTGAAGGAGGTGTGGCCATTGTCTCCGTTATACCTACTGAAGGAGGTGTGGCCTTTGTCTCTGTTAGAACTACTGAAGGAGGCGTGGTCTTCGTTTTTTTCAGTAACATTGGAGGAGACGTGGCCTTTGTGTTTTTTAGTCCTTCTGAAAGAGACGGGTTTTGTAAGAGTTAGGACTAATGGCCTCTGTGTAGGACTAATGGCTGAAGGACGTCTGGCCTTTCTGTCAGTCACGGTAAAGAGGCGGGCCTCTGTGCCTATCAGGCGTAGTGAGGGGCTGAAAGATGTGTGACCTTTTAACCCCACATTCTGAGACAGCTGTTTTCACAATGTACTGCCGTTGTAATTAAAATGTAAAGTCACTAAATATGCAATCCAGTTTTTTAAATTATTTTAACCCAGATATGCATGGTATCATGGCAGACGGACAGATAGACACCCGATCACCCCAGCTTCCTCTTCCCACTCATCGGTCCATCATCCAAGTCCAGGACAGAAGGATGACTCCCGGCTACTCCAACTCAGTTTAAACACACCATCCCGCTGCACTTCAGTCATGAGTAAGAATGTGAATCATATTTACTCCAGTCATACTTATGGAGTTGAACTGAGGTAGCGGAGGCTGCCACCTAGTGATTCTCCAGTTCACGGCATACTATGTATGAAAAAAAAAAAAAAAACATGCACAGGACCCATCTGGAACTCAAGATCGTTAATTCCGTTGCAGGCTCGAGAAAACGCTTTGGTTTTAGGCAGCGTGTTTGAAACGCCGTCTCTCTCTGTCTGTCACACAAGCTGCGACAGGCAAACCCACAGAGCTCAGGGCTTTTTAAAGGCTTGTCTGGAGGGTATGTCTGGCACAGAGGGGGGCACGGCTGGCATGAAAACACCTAAAGGCGAGATTGATGATGCCGCTCGGCTGGGCTCCGTTCAGAACGGATGGAGTCGTTTACGGATCTCTCACCTGGCTAATGACGCCTGTGGAATTGAATTTAGAAAGAAGAGTGTGTGCTGAAGCGAATGTTCAGGAGATGCTGATGAACGAGTGGCGAGATCGCTTCGGATTTGAACCCGATGTGCTTTTGCAGTTTCAGCATTAAAATAACAGTGCCCTCCACAATTACTGGCACCCCTATTATTAGGGAAGTCGATTCATCCCAAAGTGAAAAGATGAGAAAAATCAGACCTTTAATTGGTTTAATTGGGCTACAATTATTGCCCACAATGTAACTGAAGCATGGTTTCCGTTTAAATATATACATTTCTGAGTTAATTAGAGTACGTTGGAACCTTCAAGGTGTTCTCCATGACTTCAAATATACAAATATGAGTTGGCAGATATGAGAGACCAAATTTCCTTTAGTCATCCGTCAGAGTGGGAAAGAAAATTAATAGTTGTTAAAAATAGTAATAATAAAAAATTTACCTGCCAAAGAATTCCCCATTTCGACTTTTGGATCACAACAGATTAAAAACATGGGAAGAGGTTTTCTGTTATATTTGGCCCCTCAGTGAAGATGATGGTATAAAATCCTCAACAGTCGCTGTTGGTGAATTACAAGACCAAGTACGATCTTGGGGTCACCACATCTCCAAAACCACCAGGCAGCAGACACCACTTCCATCCCAGATTATTTGGAAGGTATTCCAGAAAAAAAAAATTAATCCTTTTATACCCTCAAGGTGTGTTTGGCACAAAGAGAAAGATGACCGGAAGAAATAAACAACCTTATCGAACTGTAAAACATGGTGGAGGTTCTGTGATGTTGTCAGGCTGGATTCACTCCAAAAAACACTGTTAAAGCACATGGCATCAAGGACTCCATGACATACCAAGACAAGAAGAATTAAGAAACAAGCTCGTGCCATGGCCGGCCATCTCAGTCCCCTGACCTGAAACTCCAGGGGAAATCCTGTGGTGGGCTGAAGAGGAGGGAGCACAAGAGAGGGCACTAGGACCCTGGATGCTGTGGAGAGATGGTGTTGAGAGGAACAGGCTCAGATGTCCTGCTGTGTATTTTCCAACCTTATAAAATGTTCTGTGAGAAGATTCAGTGCTATTGAAAAAAGGAAGGTTGTACAAAGCAATAAAGGCTGGAGGGTCGATTACAGTTGTTGTCGAAAATATTCCGATTTTTGTTTTGCTTTAAATAAATCGATTTCAATTAAAGGCTGGATTCTCTCAATTTTTGTGTTCAACTGTGAGATGAAGCTACTTCACCAACAGTTGGATTTCTTTTTTCGAAACTTGTTTTTCAAGGGGTGCCAATAATTGTGGAGGGCACAGTACTGTATATATTGGACACCTACATTTTATTCCTCTTATTCTACAGCAATTTTGCAAACTCTAACACCATTCGTACTCATCACAGCTGGTCCTGAAGCACATCGCTGTGGTGGAAAACCTCCAGTCTACCAGCTTCTCTTCTGGCTCACACTGGAGACTCCTTACTAAACAAATATAAATCCTAAAGACCCTGCCTACAAAAGGCAAATACTGAGGTGATTTTCAGGCTCGGGTCACCAGCTCGACTCTGTAACTGTAGCGCTTTCACGATTCTGAATTATAAAGGCAAAGAAAATCAGCGGTTCATAAAATAAAGGAGCGTTATTTACAGAGCATGTGCAGCACTGGCTTATTTACTGCCTTCCGAGGTTATTGATATTCAGCCCGCGTGTTTGTCCAACCTCAAAACCGTCTCCCTCATCCTCCACCCAATCTCTCTCTCTCTCTCTCTCTCTCTCTCCAAGGCAAGGCCGGGCAGAAGACGTGTGCTGCTTTGAAACAAGCTCATTAACCTTGTGGAGCGAGCTGGCTAGCGCTATCTCCGGTCCTGCCGCCGACGTAACCGCCGGCAACCAGCGCTGGTACAGAATGCGCCCGCGTGGCGAGCGCGTGCTGGGTCTCACGGCTCGGGTTATTAAAGGGAGATGAAGACAAATTACACATTAGGGCCCAATTTGAACTGATTTCTAGCTGAAGACATTTATAAGTTTTAATTGCAGTTTTGAAAGTAAAAAAAATAAAACACAGAATCGTTTCATAAAGCAAACACCGCTGTCAGGTTGTTCACAAATCAGTTTAATTATTCAATTTATTCCTGTGACGTAATTGTACAATACAGTCATATAATCAATCACTCTCATAAATCTAGTGCCAGTCCAACTGCATAATCGTACAACGCTTGTACTGGTGAATCAGTTCGAATAAAAAACAGGGTTAAAATCACTCCAAGAAAGTCGATTTCTATAGAAGTGACAAAAGAAATGGTTAGATAAAAACGAAATGTATATAATCAGCTAAACGTGAAAACGCAAAACTAAAGAAGGAAATGACGAAGCGAGATCTAAATCTCAAACTAGAATCGTTTCTCTTAATATCTGCCTTAAACTCTCATCGACGTTTAGGACGACGAGTTACTGAAATTCTACTGTATATAAGGATCACGCGGTCAAGTTGGTCAGCTTGAAAGAAATCCTTAAATTAAAACTAGACAAGCAAGAAAGAGCAAGAACGTCGAGTTCTTACGCTTAGTTTTATGCCCTTTTGTGGGCGGGGCTAAATTTAAACTAGCGGTTCCATGAACTCGCTCTTGTTCTTCGATATGCGCATGTTAGTACACAGCAAATCAGAACTCCATCAGTTATATTTATATTTTGTAAATCTTTTCAGGTTACTTACACAACTGTATGAAAAGCTTAGCAAAATGAAATAAAAAAATTGCGTTTAAATTTACATCAAAGCGTTTTTGCGTTTTTTTTTCAGTTCTGGCTTCTTTCTGGCTACAGTACAAAACGACAAACGCGGATGTCGTACACCAGACATCTTCTAGATGGAAAATTAAAATGTTCAATTTAAATTCTCATCAGTAGAAAAAAATTATAAAAAAAAAACAAAAAATTTTTAAATTATACCGTGCTTGAATTTGGTGTGGCCCACTGAGTCCAGATCAGGAGTCTCATTTAAATATATAAAATTTCTCGTCACGTCAGCGGAACAGAACCGCACAGTGAGCTGTAAAAAAAAAAAAACTCGCCCTTTTTTTGTTTTTTTTAAAGCTCGTTAGGATGCGCGTGTGGTTGGTGCAATTACACGTCTCATCCAGGCGTACGCGTAATCGCTCAGAGACGCTCAAGGAAACCTTTAAACCCGCGGAACCGCTGTGCCCAGATAACGAGGCGCCGCGTTTGTGCTGTCGGAGATAAAATTTTAATTTGAAGCTTGTGCTCTCGTAAACACTCTTGTGCATATAAGACGTTCTGTTCTATAATAAGTAGCATTATTGGGAAGAATCCAAACCATCTTTTTTTTTTGCTATACTATAGTTAACATTCGGTCTCTGTGTTAATAAGTTGATCATAAATTATGTAAAAATAGATTCTTTTTTTTTTTAATAATAGCATAAAGCAGCACAACACTAAATATTTAAAGCGCAGCGTGATTTCGTAGTGCATGTCGCTCGCGCTCTCTCCGTCCTGTTCACCTTTTGCTGTAATTGGTCACGTGACTAAAATGCTTTCTGTACTAAAGATAATTCCCTGTATTTCACAGATGCAGGTAAAGTCTTCTGAAAGCTATAGTTCTATAATACCTTGTACAGTGATTCTGATTCGTTGGAAAGAACAGACGTCCTGTCGGCAGGGTGTCGTGCTCTCGGAATGAGTCTGGCTTCTTATGGAGGAATTAAATGGCCCTGAAAACTCGGTACACCGGCTGTCTCTCGACCCAGACAGACAGAAGTCTCTACGGTGAGTTTGTCCCTTGCTCTAAGAGCCGTCGCTGCCGTCGTAGACCACCGCCTGCTCCACTTGCAGTTTGTACTGCACTTTTTTCGAGATGAACCTGCGGGAGGAAACGGATCGCAGTCACACGGGGCCGTGCACGAAGCATCATGTGAAATGCTGTGAGATGAAGTGGAATGCAGACCTGGAGAAGGAGTTGTCGAAGACGAGCGTGTATTCTCCAGGCTTGCGAGCTTTCACTTGGCCCTGGATTGCTTCCTTGTGAGAGTTACACCGGGTTAAAGGGATCAAAACCTGTGACAGGGATAAGCAGAGGTCCAGGATGACTTTATTATGAAATTACACAAAATGAATCACTTTGTGAAAAGTGAGTGTGTGTGTGAGACCTTGGCCTGCTCCAGGGGTGTGTCTGTGCTCTCTTTGTACACCACACTAAAGGCGATGCTCTTTGGCGTAGAGGAAAACACCCAGCTGATGGTGGGTCCGGCGGTAACCACGGTGACGGGGATGGCACTGTAGCAGCTTGACTTTATGAAGAGTTCTCTGGAATTCCGACCGAAGCTGGAGATCTCTTCCACGCTGAATGGTATGGACAGCCTGCGAGAAAGCACAGGGTCGATCACATGACCTATTGATAGCCAACAGACGATTGCGCACTGATCACATGACACACTGACAACATATTGATGAGGACGAGTAGATCACATGAGCCTCTAATACGTGTATAAAAACCTGTTCTGATCAAATCATCATCAGAAGGCTAAACGCTGATCACATGAGTCTCTAATGGTGTATTAAACAGAAATATGCTGATCACATGACCGTCTACTGTAAATGTGTATTAATAAAAAGAACACTCTGATCACATGACCCTCTAAATGTGCAGCAAAGAGAATGCATTGATCACATGACCCGCCGTGTATTAAAGAGATCACGTGACTCACTGCATGTGTATTAAAAGGCAGTCACTGATCACATGACCCTCCCATAGCGAATAAATTGCATACACTGATCACATGACCCTTTAATTGTGTATCAAAGATAAGAAACTCATCACATGACCCACTAAACATGTAGTAAAGAGAATACGCTGATCACATGACCCCATAACTGCGCATTAAAGAGAATCGGCTGATCACATGACCCTCTAATTGCGGGTCTAATAAACGAATCATGAGACCCTCTACTGTAAATGTGTATTAATAAACAGAACACACTGATCACATGACCCTCCGTGTATTAAAGAGATCACATGACTCACTGCATGCGCCGATCACATGACCTTCTGATAATGAATGAATTGCACACACTGATCTCATGACCCTCTAATTGTATATGAAAAAAATATATACAAAGCACTTGCACGAATACTGACATATACAGTATAAGAGTGCACATTAATCACATGATCATCTTGGGAGTGTATAAAATAACGGTAAGTCTGAACACACTTTTCTCGGGTATATCAGCTGTAATGGTGAGCACACGGCGCACTGCGCAGATACACACGTATGAGTCAGAGCCTCCTCACAGAGACACCCTGAGCACCTCTCAGGCTGTTTATTAATAATAGATTTGATAAGGCACTCTGTGTGTGTGTGTGTGTGTGTGTGTGTGTGTGTTCAGCTCTGCATTGACTGTACCATGTACGTACGTGATATCTCCTGACTTGAGCAGGCAGAGCTCTGCGTCCTGCACCGAGCTGGGCAGATCCTCCGACTCGTCTGCGGTGAGATCACCCCCGCTCGTACTGCTGCTACTGCAACGACAACAAACAGGGAACACGTGGCGTCTCTGAAACCACACTGAACTATGAAATATATTTAGGCCTGAATTGTACTGAATATGGATATTCAGCTCCGCCTCCCCAGAATTCACAGACATGCACTTGCGAGGCGGAGACACTAACTACAGGAAGTCCCCGACTTACGAACATCTGAGTTACGAACAGGCCGTAGTGGTTCGACGAAACATTCGGAGATGCGAACAAATAAAGGCGTGGAGACAACATTGTTACATTTGACATGTGTGAGATTCATTTCCTTAAGCGCGGTTACGGTTTTTGGGCACATGATGGCAGGGTTGGGAAAGGGGACAGAGATTCAGTCGAGTGGATTGTTATGCCTTACCATTGTGCATTCGTGTTAAAGGCGTATAAGACTCACTTTGTCGGACTTAAGAACAAATCAGACTTACGAACGTGCTCCCGGAACGGATCCTGGAAATAGGACTAAAGAAAAATTTTTTAAAAAATTAAACTAAAAAATTGTACTAAACAGTACATCAAAATGCTATCGTTTTTGTTTTGAACGTTCAAAAAAAGACAGAAGCGGGTTTCCATGGTAACCTGGACACTTCATCCAGTGGACCATTCGGTACACAAAATGGCAGCTAATTGAAATCATTTGGAGGAGTTTGGGATCATTTGGGGGAATATTTTCATGGAGAAATGACCCGTGTGTGTGTGTGTGTGTGTGTGTGTGTGTGTGTGTGTGTGTGTGTGTGTGTGTGTGTGAGAGAGAGAGAGAGAGAGACTCACATCTCGTGTGCTCCTTGCTGTCCGCTTCCTGGAGACAGAGCCGTGGTGTAGGGCAGCGTGTCGCTGTTGTCGTAAATGCAGTTCACCTCTTCGTCTGTGATGATATCGAACGCTGCGTCGTCTGCCCTGGGGGACTGCGGTGCCACTGTGGAGAGAGAGAGAGAGAGAGAGAGAGAGAGGGAGAGAGAGAGGGAGAGAGAGCATGTCACATTACGGCTCATTACAGAGTTTAAACTGATTAGTCGCAGATCCCAGGGCTAACAAGATAAGCAGGTTTTCCACTGATTATTACTGTCTAATTCCTGCCACATTTCGCCACTAACAGAGGCAAGACTGTCTAAAGAACCGAGCTGCGCACAGCTGATGATGATCCTTTGGAGCGTGTTATTGCATCTTTCACGTTCGCAGATTAGGATTTTTTTTTTCTTCAATTAATTAAGCGTAATTACACATCACTTAGTTCTGACCGAGTAATCTGATTGGACGAGAGGCTTTCCACGACAGCACTGGGGCGTTTCAATATACGTATACGCATATTGTCAAAAGTATTCGCACGTCTGCCTTCACATACATATGAACTTAAGTAACATCCCGTTCGTAATCCATAGGATTTAATATGAAGATCTTGGGCCCGCCCCCTTTGCAGCTATAACAGCATCAACTCTTCTGGGACGGCTTTCCACACGGTTTAGGAGTGTGTTTATGGCTATTTTTGACCGTGCTTCCAGGATCGCATTTGTGAGGTCAGACACTGATGTTGGACGAGGAGGCGTGGCTCGCAGTTTCCGCTCTAATTCATTACAGGGGTGTCCTCGGTCATCCGTGTCTTCCTGGACTTTGCTTTGTGCACCGGTGCGCAGTCATGTTAGAGCAAGAAAGGGCCGTTTTCAAACTGTTCCCACAAAGTTGGGACCATGAAATTGTCCAAATGACTTGGTACGCTGAAGCATTACGAGTTCCTTTCCCTGGAAGAGAGGGGCCGGGCCCAGTGCACCATAAACAATCACACTCTGTTGATAATGAATGGCGTTGGGACCTGTTGTATAAAACCAATATCACGCTTGAGGTCGTGCTGCATTACTCGACATTCGCCTCGTGATTTCCTCACAGCCAGCACCGGAGCACTCCCTCTCGTGTGATATTTCCTAATTAACCTGTGATACTGGGAAGCCCTGATGAAACATCAGTCTAGTTTTCATAACCTGAAACACAATTTTACTAATTTTACAGCTCATCTGACCGAACACCGAAAGGTTTTACTAATGAAAGATTGATTAGACACCAGGTTTGACCTCTGACCTGAGACACTGGGCATGGAGGCTCTGGTGGGAGTCGAGCACAGCGGGCTGTGGGACACCCGAGACGGACTTCCGAGCTCCTCCTGAGGAAGGCGCTCTGTTGCACCGTGCCGCGCGTAACAGTCCTTACAGCAGCGCTCTCTGACGCCGCCCTGCGGGTTGTTCACTGTGTGGGTGCAGCAGTAATAACAAAAAGGCCGGCCGCAGAGCCTGGGGGACACACACACGCAAACACACACATACACACATACACACAGGGACGAAACAAAAGTAACTTAAATTACTTGTTACATGCTGGTTTACTTATGAGATTATTTGCACTGATGTCCAGTTTTCCAGCGTGAACATGTGGAGGTTATGAGCTCAGTGCAATCTCATGATTCTCAGCTGAGTTCTACATCATGAGCAGCGCGAACGAGTCCTACTGAACATCACAAACTCCTGCCTTAATCACCACGCTTACTGCTCGATTAAAGACTCATAAAAAAATAGAAAGAAAGAAAGAAAGAAAGAAGAGACTGGAAAAAAGAAAGAAAGAAGAGACAGGTAAAGAAAGAAAGAAAGAAAGAAAGAAAGAAAGAAGAGACAGGTAAAAAAGAGACAGGTAAACAAAGAAAGAATGAAAGAAAGACATGAAAAAGAAAGAAAGAAAGAAAGAAAGAAAGAAAGAAAGAAGAGACAGGAAAAAAAAGAAACAGGTAAAGAAAGAAAGAAAGAAAAAAAAGAAAGAAAGAAAGAAAGAAAGAAAGAAATATAAAAAGAAAGAAGGAAAGAAGAGACAGGTAAAGAAAGAAAAATAATGAAAGAAAGAAGAGACAGGTAAACAAAGAAAGAATGAAAGAAAGACATGTAAAAAGAAAGAAGAGACAGGTAAAAAAAAAGAAACAGGTAAAGAATGAAAGAATGAAAGAAAGAAAGAATGAAAGAAAGACATGTAAAAGACAGGAAAAGGACAGGTAAAAAAAGAAAGAAGAGATAGAAAGGAGAAAGAAGGAAGAGACAGATAAATAAATATAGAAAGAAAGAAAAACAGAAAGGAAGAACAAAAAGACAGGTTAACAAAGAAAGAAACAGGTAAAGAAATAAAGAAAGAAAGAAAGAAAGAAACAGACAAACAGACAAAGAAGAAAAAGATATAATTAAAAAGTTAAACAGACCAAAAAACAAAAAAGCAAGAAAGAACAAACATAATGTAGTTAATAAAGAAAAGGGATAAAATTGACAATGTTAGAGAAATTAACAGCATTAAAGTACATCCTGTGTGTAAGAGCGGTGGTGACGGTGGTGGTGACGGTGGTGGTGATGGTGGTGGTGGTGATGGTGTTGGTGGTGGCGGTGGTGATGTTTGGGGGGGTTTGGAAGTAGAGACCCGTCCCCAGGGGTGGTGGTGGCGGTGATGGTGGCGGTGGTGGTGATGGTGTGATATAGTGATCTTACTTGCAGTTGTGTCGGCGCAGCCACCAGCTGAACTGTGTGTGACACTCCGCGCAGTAAGGAAGCTCTCGGTCCGACTGCTCCTCGGCTCTAAGCTTCTGCTCAAACTCCAGAGCGTCGGATTTCTGCCAGAGGGCATCTTTCTCCCTGCAGGGGGCGCCAAACAGCTGCACATCAACACATCTCCATGCTGGATGCCACACTGACACTTACATCAGGCAAAACTGACAAAAACTCTATTACTGTTTATTAATAACATTGATTTTAGGACATTGCAGAAAGACATGAGTACCGAATGAGCTCGATCAGTCTCTCCTCCAGGTTTCTCTTTGTGCGATAAAGATCATCTATCTCTGCAGACGACTTCATATCGCTCGTCTCTTTCTCCAGGAGTGTTCTGCGCAGGTTCTCACTCAGGTCTTGACAGGCTTTCTGGCTGAGAGCGAGTTCCTCCTGAGCCCTGACACACACACACACACACACACACACACACACACACACACACACACACACATGTGTCCTGAGCTGAGCAGAAAAAGTCCCAGGCAAGAGAGTGTACAGTATGTGAGCATGTGTGAATTGACTCACTTCGCCAAGTCGCTTTCTTTTTGTTTCAGCTGTTCCTCTTTCTGCTGGAGCAACATGTCAGATTTTGCAACGTAGGCATTTTTCTCCTCAAGCGCATCACTGTGGCTGCTGTTGTTCACCTTAACACACAAAACACACTCTTCGATAACTGCTGGGATTTTTATGAAAAGTCATGAAAGTTAAATGATTAAAAGATTTTTATCGTGAGGCACGTGATACAATAATCTTTTTGAACAGAGACAGGCAAAGAAAGAAAGAAAGAAAGAAAGAAAATTGTGATTAGACTTTGACAATGAAAGAAAGAGGAAAAACAGACAGAAAAGAAAGAAAGAAAGAAAGAAAGAAAGACAGACAGAAAAGAAAGAAAGAAAGAAAGAAAGAAAGAAAGACAGACAGAAAAGAAAGAAAGAAAGAAAGACAGACAGAAAAGAAAGAAAGAAAGAAAGAAAGAAAGACAGACAGACAGAAAAGAAAGAAAGACAGACAGAAAAGAAAGAAAGAAAGAAAGAAAGAAATGTAGACAGATGGAAAGGAAGAACAAAACTAAGAAAGAAAGAAATGCTACAAAAGTAAAAACTAATTTCTTTTTACAAAAGTAAAAAGAAAGTAAATTATGATAAGACTTTGAAAATGACAGTTAATAAAACCATAAAATGAGAAAGAAAGACAGAGGAAAGATAGTCAGAAAAGAAAGAAAGGGAGACAGATGGAAAGAAAGAACAAAACTAAGAAAGAAAGAAACGCTACAAAAGTAAATAAAAAACAGAGAGTAAATTATGATAAGACTTTGAAAATGACAGATGTAAAAAAAACAGAAAGAATGAAAAAAACATTAAATGAGAAAGAAAGAAAGTAAGAAAGGAGGATAAAAGTACTAAAGTATGAAAGTAAATTGTGATATGACTGAAAATGACACAAAAAAACATAGACATAAAAAAAGAATAACAGAAAGAATGAAAAATAAAATAAAACCATAAAATAAGAAAGAAAGAACGAACGAATGAAAGAGGGAAGAAAGACAGACAGAAAATAAAGAAAGAAAGAAAGAAAAAAAATCTGTACTCAATCTGTTATGACAATAAGTAAGAATAAATCTAACATTATTTATTGGCACACCTCATTAATATCAACGTTAACGATGTTTAATTAATCAATGAAGCCAAAAACTTGTTCACAAGTCAAAAGCATTTAAATGCGCAGTTCCACAGTGAGATTCGTTTTAAATCGATCCGAGTTGTTTCTGTGAGTGTTCTTGCCGTGTGGTCATACTGCCCCCTGCCTTCACATATCAAAAGCACAACATTAAGCAATGACGGATGTGTTTGCTCGGGGCAACATTCTTGGAGCAAACCCACCTCAAGCTCTGTAAGTCTGGTTTCCAGAAGAGACACTTTTTCCCGCTCTGCTTCCATCTGAGACCTCGTGTCCAGGAGTTCCTCGTTTAAAACCTGCAAATATGGAACATATATTCGGTCTGTGTATTTGTTTCCAGACAATTGCATTTTGCAGAGGAAAGATTGTACGAGATAACAACCTTCATCTGGTTTTGGTGGTTTGTGGTTGCTTCGTTCAGCTGAACCCGAAGAGCGCCGAGCTCTCTCTGGTGGCTTTTTCGCAAGCTCCTGGCCTCCTCCTGCGCCCCCTCAAGCCTCTGCTGGAGTTCCTTCTTGCCTTGCGTGACACCCCCTGCTTGTCTCAGCTCCTCTTGGAGGCGAGCGTTGTCTTTTCTCAGGGTCTCCACAGAGTCGTTGAGGGTCTGTATGTTATTTTGTGCCCCCAGCATCTCCTGCATCTTGGCTGAGAGTTGCTCACAGAGCAACCTGGCCTCTTCGTTCTGCCCGGTCAGCATACAAACCTGGACGCCCAGTTCTGCGGTCTCGGTGTTCGCCCTGTGAAGGGCTTCCCTAGCGTCTTCGTTCTCCAGGACGAGGGCATTGTTCTGTCTCTTCAGCATATCAAACTCCTCCCTCATGGAGTCCAGCTTAGTCTGTAGGTTGGCTCGAGTCTGGGTGTCAATATCCAACTTCTTCTCCAGAGCCTCCTCCTTCTCCCTACAATGCATGAGCTCCTGTATGTGTTGGCGGTTCAGGTCCTCCACCTGGGACTTCAGCTGCTCAGTCTGAGCACAAAGTTCTGCCCTGGATACCTCAGTCACCTCCTGCAAAGCTTGGATCTTCATCCTCTCTTCTAAGGCCACTTGGAGCCGGGTTCGAAGATCTACAACCTCCTCCTGGAGTCTGGAGACCTCCTTCATGTTTAGGTCTAGCTGGGCTTCAGCTAGGGCTAGTCTGGAAGCTGTTTCTCCAGTTTCAGAGGGCTGGGTTAGGTGGAGATCTTTTATGTGAGCTGTCTGCTTAATTAGCTCTTCAGTTTGGCCATCCATTATTTCATGGTCAGACAATGTCTTGTTCTCCTGGGAGCTTGGTCCATTGGTGGCCTTGATCTGTTCCTCGGAAGCTCTTAGAGAGGTCAATTCTCTCTCCAGAGCAGCTTTGGTCTGGGTCAGCTCCTTGTTGCTTTCCTCGCTCCTCTTTACTGTACTAACCAACTTTGCATTGATCTCCATTAAGTTGACACACTGGGTCTTGTACTCCTCCAACTTCTTGCTTTGACTTTCCAGGCTCTGGTTTTCTAACTGCTGGATCTTCTGAGTGCTGATCGAAAGCTTGATCTCCTTTGCTTTCAACTGCTCTTGCAGAGACACAATCTCATTATCTAGTGCTTCCTTTAGGCTGCTGTTTTCTTGCTCGAGCTCCTCACGATCAATCTGTGCTTTCCTCTTCACTTCCTCTAACTGGTGAACTTTTTCCTGAAGTGCGGTTTGCACGTCCTGCAGCTGGGTATACAATGTCTTTGCTTCCTGTTCCTTCAAAGTCAACGCCTCATTGAGGCGACTAATAGTCGCTTGGAGCTCATCAGCCTGCTGGACTGAAATGGTTCTTTCCTTCTTTTCTTCACTAGATGCACGGAGCCTGGCAAGCGCCTCCTCAGTTTCTTTCAACTTTTCTCCCTGAGCCTTGAGTTCTTGGGCCAATCTTTCAGCCTGCTTTGCCCAATCCTTGGTTTCACTCCCAGCCTCTAGCTTCTCCACTTCAGTCTCGTGATTAGGTGACTGCTTTGTTGCTTTGCCTACACTCTCAGCAGCAAGTAGCTTCACATGGAGATCCGCAACCTCCTGCTTTAACTCCGCTGCTTCAACGGTCAGCAGATGAACTTGATCTTGGAGTTGCTGCTTCAGTAACTCTGACTGGTCGAGTTCAATGCGCAGGTCATCTACAGCATTATAAGGAAGTTCTCCTAGTTCCCCAAGGTCTGCTTGAAAACTGGTACCCAACTCCGGGCCTGGGAGGAATTCGTGCACTTGCTGCAAAAAAAAAAAATCAAGATGGCAAGGACTCAGGACACACTACTAGATTTTACTACTAGAAGGCCATCTTGTTAGGAATACACTGCTTACGTTTGAAAGCTGGTAAAGTGAATGTTCAACTAGGAAGCTAATAAAGCAATTACTGGCAAATATGTATTTATATATGGTATCAGCACGGAATGAGTGGAGACCTGCGAGTAGTTGCTGACAAGGCTGTTGACACTGGAGCAGCGGCTGGGCGGTCTCCACACGTTGGCACCCGTCACTGTTGACCCCATAGTTCTCCTACAAGTAGCAAAGTCATACGCCATTACTAAAATAACACTCAATTCATAGGGTATGGAAAATCACTGAGAATTTATTTTAGTCTTCCTTATCAAATATGATGGGACAAGTCCAACACCTTATTTATCGGTGGTACTTATGCACAGATATTTGATGAGAGCGTTTGCTTAAATTGCTTGAGTTCCTGCTTTGGTGGAAGAGAACGCCCCTCGTAAAGTGCCTTGGCTCAAGACCAACTATGAATAATTTGAATTAGGTATGAAAACCATTTCCGATTAAGGTTGAATGCGCTGAAAATGCTAGCACATTTGTGGTTACTCTCAGCTTCTAAAAATGATTTCTTGGAAGGATGCCATATACTTTGTCACTTGACAATTCCCGTGCATTTTAAGGTTAGCACCGATTTTAGTTTTTATGCTGTAAGCTGCACTGCCAAAAACAATGCTAATATATTGTCCATTAACCGGGAATCACACGTGTGGCCCGTAGCTGGAGCGGCAAACAAGATGCACAAATGTTATACTCTGTGTATGTATACAGGAAATTATTTGAGGAAAAAGTACCAAGCAATAATACACTTGTACCAAGTGCGTGGCGCTTTCCTGACATCGGCCAGGAAATGCCGTTTGCATTCGTGCCACGATATTCTGTACTGTGCAAAAGTCTTAGGCACAAGCAAATAAATTCTGTAGCAGGGACGTCTTTAAAAAACTATAGTAAACAGAAAGCCAGTATTTGGCGTGACGACGTTGTGAGGACCTGCAGATCCGCACACAGTTCTTCTGAGGACTTCGACTGTTGTACCTGCTTCTTTTTTGGCATGCAAACCCAGTAGCTTCCATTTAGTTTCTTTGACTAAAAAGTTCACGATTACATTACATATGCCGCTTTCTTTTCTGGTATACAAATACTTTTTTTTTTTTTTTACTTAAAATTTTTTGTTGAAATACTGACGTGTGAAAATCGAAAATGATTTTGTAGTATGTCAATAATAATGTCCTAAAATTCAAAGCCATCGCCACTAGGGCGCACCAGCAGAAAGACGGTGGGCATAGTGGGCACATGCCTTTATACCGTCATGACATGATTTTAGAATAGGGGGGGGGGATTTTATGTCAAGACTGTCAAAAAGCCCCGAAAGCATCACACTATGATGTCACTCGCTCATGTTATGGTGTAATTACACTCATAATGATGGTATACAGTAAATTATTATCCAGTTTTCAGCATTAGTTTAAGGCTTGGGTTTAAAAAAAGAAAAAATTCTAAATGAATAGAAAGGTTTCTACTGAAACATAGGGTGCCTAAGACTTTTGCACAGTACTGCATATCACATAGTTTTCATGTTTTTATTTTTTTACATGACCAAAATCAACACTTGCTTCAGAAATGTTCCAGTGAAGGTTTTGAGGGAACCTCTGAAAACTTGTGCGTACATGACGGGAAACAAACGATTCTTCTTTCTGAAGCTTCATTACTTGTGTCTACGACATAAGATTAACCCTATTATTATAAATATAACTATACTTATACTGATTACATTGTGCATGCTGTGAGATACAACAGGAAATTCATGAACGGTTACTTGCTACTCGATTACCACAGGAGGAATTACTGAGAATCAGGAAAGAACTATAACTTGACAAGGTGAAATAAACAGGAAACAGCAGAGTGAAACCTGATGTAACAGGTTTTAGCAGGTTTGAATGCAGAGCGAGGGTCTGGCCTAACCACATCCTTAGATTAACCTCACGGGTACTTGATGCTGAATTGTTGTCGACTGAAAAAAATAAAAGAACGATAAAATGGAGACGCGACGTTAGCTGCGGAATCTGTAACTCCAGTGGCGTTTATCAAATTTGTAAAGATCCAGACACGTCCAAATTCCAGATGTAGCTCCATGGACTCTGGACAGATGAGACACTAGTGTATGTCTCTAGCTCTGTAGCTAGGCTCAAGTCCAATAAGCCGCCTTCTGGAAATAAGTTACATTTAAAAAAGCATGCAGTGGATACGACATGGCGAGTTGAAGATTTATTGGCTTTGTTATGGTATTTTTTAATTGAAGTGTTCAGGTTAGTGCGCTGAAATTTGAAATAGTTTGAAGCCCTTTTGGCTGTGATCTACAGCCACACCAGCCAATCACGAGTGTCTACGTGTAAGACAGCGGCTAGACAGGAGGCCCGTCTGGTGGGTGAGATATGAAGAGGATAACTGGCAAACTGCCAAACTGTGACCTGGAATTATTGTTGTTGTTTTGTTTTTTTTTCAATATTTTCTTCATAAGGGAGAAAACAAAAAAATAATTCCAGGTCACAGTTTGGCAGTTTTCACGCCCTGCTCTATGTTACATCTTATTGCTGAAAACTTCCTGCTCAACCTGGCGAACGTGGGCCACTCGGAGTCTAGATCATATCCTCTGGATGCGACGTCAAACTGGATCTCGTTCAGCTCGTACAGGTGATTGATGATGTCCACGTTGAGGTGGGACTTCAGGAAAGGACTGCGGGCGTAGTACCAGTCACTGCATGAAAACAAACAAACAAACAAATAAATAAATACAGAGTCACTGGATGATGATGATGATGATGATGAACCCAATAACAAAAAAATTTATAAAATGCAAATGTAGAACAAATGTAAAATTCAAAGTCAAAGAAGACATTTATTCCAAGAGAGGAAGAGAAATTCCGTCTAAAATGTCAGACAGAAGTAAAACCGAGGCAGAATCAATAACCAAACAAGGGCTGGGCTGAACTGTACCTTCTGTACGGAGTTTAGCAACATAAGCTTACATGATGGTGTTTAAGTAATAACTGAAGTCACACTGACAGAAAGGTAAAGTCTTTCATTTTTTATATTCAAAACATATCTTAAAGAAAAAGTTCCAACCTGTACCCCAGTGCAATAAATGTCATTATTATTATTATTATTATTATTATTATTGAACACACAAACATTTTAACCATTTTAAAAATGTAATCAATAGAAATTCAGCATATATCTGTTTTACTGAGTACTGATAAGCCACAGTTTGTCGGTTCCTTGACATGCATTACTTCCTTTTATCTGTGTGTTTGTTTTGTCCAGTGTACCCTTACCGATGGGACGCGTTTCCTCAATCTTGGTCTCTGTTACGTCATTTTAACTTTCAGTTCAGTTCGTTGATCCTACACGCGAAATAAAATGGGGTTCTGGTTTAAAATACGCTGCCTTACACATAAACGAGGCGGTGGCATACGGTGTTCCCACGATGCACGCGCGAGCATGGGGGCGAGGACGGACGAGAGAGAGAGAGAGAGAGAGAGAGGGAGAGACGGAGAGAGAGGGAGAGCGAGAGAGAGACGGAGAGAGAGAGAGAGACGGAGAGAGAGAGAGAGAGAGAGAGACGGAGAGAGAGAGAGAGACGGAGAGAGAGAGAGAGAGGGAGAGACGGAGAGAGAGAGAGAAAGAGAGAGAGACGGAGAGAGAGAGAGAAAGAGAGAGAGA